>JAQQPU010001703.1:31957-43906 GCA_029168905.1 Artemia sp. Kazakhstan ARC1039 | reverse complement strand
CGGGGGCTATATGGAAGGATCTTTCCATGAAGGAAGTTTTCATGGGGGAAGGGACATTGCTATGAAGGGGGCGCCGGATTTCCCAGCATTATTAAAGAAAAAGATCAGGAATTAAATAAAAAAAAACAAGTTTTTCAACTGATCAACTGATTGTGATTAAGAGGTCATTTTTCAAGAACTGGAAAAAATTCGAACATAGTTTAAAGAGCAGGGTATTGACTAGGGGGCGAACCCTCTAATATACGTGTTAAAAATTTATGAATATAGAAGTTCGTTACGTAAGTTAATTCTAAGTTACGTATATTTATTACTAATAAAAACGTTCGTAAATAAAATTAAACAAGTTTCGAGAAAGCCATTTAACCAAATATAATATGCAAATTTTGTTTTAATTATTCATGTACGGTGAGCCAAAATCAAAACCTGCATTAATTCAAAAACGTTCAAAAATTAAATAAAAAAAACAAGTTTTTTTTTACTGAAAGTAAGGAACGACGTTAAAACTTAAAACGAACAGAAATTATTCCGTATATGAAGGGGGCTGTCCCCTCCTCAACGCCTCGCTCTTTACGCTAAAGTTTGACTTTCTCACAACTCTATTTTTTTAAACAATAAAAAAACTTTAGCGTAAAGAGAGAGGCGTTGAGGAGGGGACAGCCCCCTTCATATACGGAATAATTTCTGTTCGTTTTAAGTTTTAACGTCGTTCCTTACTTTCAGTTAAAAAAACTTGTTTTTTTTATTTAATATTAAACTAAACCGAAATACACTATGTCCACACAGCTTGTCAAGAGGACATATCAGCAAAGCTTCAGGAACGGTTGGTGATATTAAGTTGAAACCTTCATTTGGTATAGATGGGGATGGTGAAAAAAAAAATCAAAGGTGATATAGGCACACTGCTACTACACAAGCTAAGGGTATTAAGGTGAAGCTTTCAAGGAATATTTGGGCGGATGTTGAACTAAATCAAAACGAACTATGAGCATGTAGATTTTTAAAACGGTGACGAAGCAATATCTCAAGAACGGCTTACATTTTTTTGTTAGACCTTTCAGGGTAAGTTGTGGCGGATTTTGAACTAGTAAGAAAACACTATGTGTATGCTTTTAAAACTACTTCTATGGTTACTGTAACTAATGACCTTAAGGATACTAAGGTGAAACGTTTAGGGAACATTTAAAGGGAGTTTCAATTAGACGAAAAAACTATATGCATGCATCTTTTCAAAAAGACATGTAAGGAACATCATAGGCAACGCTGATGTATCATAGGATACATATAGAATAGAATAGAATATGATTTATTGGCTAAAATAGCACAAAAGCTAGCATAAGCACGCCAGAATTACCATAACAAAACAAATATTATGGGGTAAACATAAAACAAAAAATTGAATCAATAATAAAACAGATGTTAGGGGATAAACATAAAACAAAAGTTATATCAATTATTAAAATGGGAAACAAAAAAGGGGACAAAAGAGTTTTTGTACCTCATGGTCAACATTTGGGGATACAGGTCCAGTTGGGTATTTGGAGCTCTACGAGCATCGAGTCTTGTATTAGGAAGGGTTGGGGGATTTTCTTTAAAGGGAGGGAGAAAACATCGATGATAGTCAGAACTAAGGCACTTGTGACCAAAGTTCATGGTAAGGATGTGACGTTGTGATTCCAATGCAATAAGTTCAAGTCTACCCAAACTTTCATCGTATGTGGTATAGGCTGTCCCCAGAATAATTTTTATTGTTTTTTTTTGAATACTTTCAGTTTTAGAACATTGGTCTTTGGTCAACCCAGGGTGCCAGACAGGACAAGCATATTCCAGACAGGGTCTTATATAAGAACAATAAATTATTTTAAGGTTTTGGATTGATACGGAGAACCGTTTGAGAAGGGAGAAAGATTTAAGGAGAAAACAACCTGACTTAAATAAGTGGGAAATGTGGGAGTTCCATTTAAGGTCGTTGTCCAACTGCACACCAAGCAGTTTAACAGAATTTAAATTTGGTATGCAAAGGTAATTATTGATAGGGGATATACTTTTAAAAAAAGAAAATAACATGAAACTGCTTTTGGGCATGCTTTTGTTGAGTTTAACATTGTCAAGATCATTCTTTAAATTGTTAATTAGTGAATCGAGTGTAACATTCAAAGTATTAGATGTTTGACAAAGGTTCAGTAATGTCAAATCATCCGCAAATTTAGAAGAATTGTCAAAACTTGGTAAAACATTATTAAAAACTATTAAAAATGCTAAAGGACCTAACTTAGTCCCTTGAGGTGCTCCACAGGAAATCGAGGAAAAACCTGATAAATCCCCGTTAGGGAGGACTACACATTGCTCACGACCAGACAAAAAGCTAGCTAACATACGTAAAACAAAATCTCTTGCACCTAAAGCCCTTGCATTATCTATAACTGTCTGATGATCCAAATTGTCGAAGGCTTTGCTAATATCAGCAAAAACAGTCTCAACGTAGGAACTATTCAACTCAAGATGTTTGAAAATAGTATCAAGTATATAAATTAAGCAATGCGTGGTGCTATGATTCGGCCTAAAGCCAAACTGATTTGGGTTGATTTTATCATGAATATCGTCTAAAAGGAAATGGTAAATAAAACTTTCAAAGATTTTAGAGAAAATGGGGTTTTTGATATTGGTCTAAAGTCAGAGGGAACTTTTGGGGTCTTAGTTTTGGGTATAGGAGATAAAATAGCTAGTTTAGAACACGCTGGAAAAATACAATCTAAAAAACATTGGTTAAAAATAGCAGTTAAAAGTACACTTAAATACTGGGCACATTCCACAATCAATTTGGTAGGGATATCACCTGGGTATACTGACTTATTTGTGTCAAGAGTTTCGAGTTTAAGTTGATTCTGATGAATTTCAATCACAAGAATGTCACTCACTCCACTGTTGGCCAGCATAAGCTGGAGTGGCGGGCGAATTTTACAAATTGAAGCAAAATGATCATTTATGACATCCACACCCACTGGGTCACCATTACTGACCAGTAAGAAAAATTTTGAAGAGACCTTTCCCATGAGATCTTGGACACTTTTGTGGAATTTCATAGGATCCGAATACAATAACTTATTGAGAACGTGCACACCATGCTCTTTTCTTGCTTTACGGATTTCACTAATAACGATGTTTCTAAGCTTTCGATATTCTTGGAAAAATCCTTCCTTAAAGAGTTTATCTCGTTCATTTATTAGGTGCAAATTTTTTTTTATTTATCCACGGTTTGCAGTTAGATTTACGAGTAACATTTTTCACTGGAAAGGTGTCACAATATAACTGGAAAAGTTCCGCTGAAAACTTAGAAGCCATTTCATTACCGTTGGTAAGACATAGGATATTGGCCCAAGATTTGGAACTAAGTTTTAATTTGAAATGGGCGACCTTCTCGTCAGTAAAGGGTCTACAAGAGTAACTGATCAATTGCTTAGGGGGAAAGGAAGATAAAGGGGTTCAAAAAATGCATAGATGGTCACTTGCCCCTAATGGAGGGGCTATTTTGGGGACACAGCAGTAATCTTCAATGTTGATAAAAATTAAGTCTAGGGTTTTATTACCGCGTGTAGGCGACTTGACCCCTTGATCAAAGCTAAGAGCAGAGCTAAGCCACTTTTGGTCTAGCTCATTAAAACCACCACATAATGTAATAGCAGCATAAGGATAGTTGCAGCGAATTCTGTCCGTATAAAGTTGCAGATATGCCGTCAGCTCCTTCTTAAATCCACTACGAGGAGGGTAATAAATAATACAAAAAATCATGCAAGATACTTCTTTTGGGAGGTTTTTGGGTCTGGTCCATAGCCATAGAACTTCGGTTTTGGAGTTTTTCACTATTTCAGAAAATGAAAGAAAATATAATATATATATGGATACATATGGGTGTAATATGATTGAAACTTTTAAAGGAGCTAATTGGATTGGAAATTGAAAATTTTAGTGCCCTTTTTAAGAGTCAAAAGAGATTGGAGGGCAAGCAGCTCTCTTCCATAGCCTAAAATTTTCAAAACACTTCTGATCAAAATTTTGAGAGAGCCAGTTTGTTCAGCATAGTTGAACGGTCCGGTAACTTTATCTTTAGGGATATTTGGTATGCCAGCCCCCACAGTTATGTAATTTGCCCATTATGCTTTAAAAGTGAATGTTGCTTTAAACTAAATCAAAAGGCACTGTGCGTATGCTGGTTGCCAATAAGACAAATCAGCAATATCCCAAGAACGATTGCGGGTATTAAGTTGACAATTTCAGGGCTACTGCTATTACTACCTTTGCTCTTACGCTTAAACTAAATCAAAATAATATAAGTGCATCCAGGTTGTCAAAGAGCAGGGAATGTTTTAAGTTTTATTTTTCAGGTCAACTAAAGGAGGTATAAAACTAAATTAAACAATACTATTTATATCATGACTTTCAAAAGGGTGTATGTTATTAAAAATTGTTGAAAAAGCTTCTCCGACATACAAACAGCAAGCCAAACTATGGATTCTTACAGAAAGAACCGAAAAGATATAAAAAATTATTTTATTTTTCCATAAGAAGGACTAAGTCAATAATAAACGAACAGAAATTAATTTGAAAAAACTTTTCCCACAAAATAAGTTTTTCAAAGAAAATTAAAGAGCTCCATTACACCACAAATTAGCAGAAATAAAATCAAATAAACGACCAAGCGTAAAACTACCACAAATCCCAATTAATAAATAAGTAAAACCTAAAACGAACAAAAATTACACTAAATAACCAAGTGGAACTCAGAACAAGCAGAAATTAACATGAGTAGGGCTGACAACCCCCATGCCTTCTCAACAACAGAACATAATTTGTACTTTATTGAAAAAAGTGCAAATTATATTGCTGATGTTATCCATAAAATCTTAATTATTTTTTATTTATTAAAGATAAAAAAAAGTTAAAACATTTAAAGTGTTCAAAAGATTTAACGTGAGGAGCAATACAATGGGGAGCAAAGATTTTACATTGTGCAATACAATGGCATAACCAAATTTTGAATACTACTCATCTGTGCGGTATCACATAAGAAAAACCGAGTGAAAGCTCATTGAAAAAAAGTAACCTCCAAAGACGTCTGATCTCAATTTTAAGATAAGACATTTTGTCCAAAATAGCGGAAAGATATAGAAAGACACAAAACAGGCTTAGCCCTTGGATGGGCAAAGGCTGCAACAGTAACATTGGCAAGAAATACAAAAACGACCAGTATACCAATGGAGTCACCATGGTCGAAAACCCTCTAAAGGAAACTTAAAGCCCCACACTTTGAACAACAAGAACAATATTTTTTTTTTTTTTTTGCAAATCACTTTTTTTTGCACCCTGGTGTGTTTATTTTTCTCCTTTCTTTTTCTCCATGGAAAGTCGGGCACTGGAGCAAAATAGAGAGCTGTTTAAGGATTCACTTAAAAGCTAATTTTCATAATTAATGTTTTTTTTATAAATTCAACTTGATGACACCATCGAAGTGCTATATGGTTCCCAAAGAAATTAACTTAGGGTTGATTTTCCAGTTTTCTCAACAAAAATTCCAAAAAGGCCCCATTCCAATAAAAATGATCAAAAAAGTATTTTCGAAATTTAGGCAGGGACAAGAAGCTAGGGGGCACTAGCGAACGCCCCCATAAATTTTCACCACTGGAACTAGCACGCAGGGAACATCAAAGAGTGATGTTTAAAGTCTCATTTCAAAACCGATGATCATTTAGACGTAGCTCTGTAGATTTGTAGTTGAAAGGACCATTTAAAGTCGCATCGAGTGGGGATAAAACTTTGAGGTCTAGGTTACCTTGTTGTCTAAACCGTCATAAAGTGCATATAACACTATCATTCGTCTAAACCGTTTACACCATCATGAGATGTATATTAAACCGTCATAAAGTACCATATGGCACCAAAAACGGCAATTCTTGGTGCCATATCTGGATTAACTAAAAGTTTAAAATTGGGTAGAATTCTAATATTTTTATGCAAATTTTATATTTTTGGAAAGACTGGGAAGAATGAAAAGGTTACCGTCATAGTCTCCATGGTTGAAAACCCAATTCTGAGGTTTAAATTCAAATCCCCCCCCCATCCTCTTAATAAAAAGTTTACTTTCGTGAGCGATTCGGCGAAACAGTGACCGAAACTCTAAGAAATGGAAGCTTGATAACAGTAGATAAATCAAAGGGATGTATGTTTTTCTCATTCCAAATATATAAAATTCGTTAAGTTCAATATCACCAATCAAAAGCTACGTGTCTGAGAAAATTTGTCTGATTTTCCAAAAAGGAAGGAAAGACATCCAAAAAGTCAAATGATCGTAATGAAAACACCCAATCAGTGACAGCATATCAGAGAACCCTACTGTAGCGGTTTAAAGCTCTTATCTACAAAACTTTGGATTTCTCAATATTTTACCAGAAGAAAGATCATGGTTTATTTGATGTTGTTCTTTTCCAAGGGTGATCGCATCGAACCAATGATCCTAAAAGATCAGGAGAGGGCTCATTCGAACGGAAATCAGAAGTTCTAGTGGCATTTTTCGGTGACCAAACCAACTGTGCCCAAACATGACCTACCGACTGTGCCACGCAAAAGTGGTATATTCTGCCATCTTGTAAGACTAAACTGCGATTTTACTCCGAGTGAAACCGAGTTCATATCGAATGAAAATTCTAAGCTAGCCTATTGATTTACTATTATTTAAATTGTAAGTAACAATTGCTAGTTTTTCTTAAAATCCCACAGCATACCATTGAAACGGAGAAAAATTTAAGTAACAATCAACTGTAGAAGAATCCAAAGCAGTTGCGTTTAAGACTGATTAGTAGTTAAGTCAATCTGTGTGTGTAATCTTTCATAAATATGAAAAATATTTAAATTCTAGAAATGGCCAATGCCCATGGTCATTTCTACTAAAAAAAACATATTAATATAATTTGCGCGCAAGTACTTTGCAATCATTATTTTTCAATAGTCTCTATAATTACAAATTATTTACAAAATATTAGTTTTTTCCAATCATTAAAAAAAAAGAAAAAAAGTCAACACTCAACAGTCACCAACAATGTTTGTCAAAGAAGCTGATAAAAGATGTTAAATGACGTCATAATCTACTCTCGCTGTAATTGGTTAAAAATCCAAAAGTCAGCTGTACCTCTAGGATCTATATAAGAAGCTCATTTTTTATTATGATTAAATATACAAAACAAGTTTTTTCAACTGAAAGCAAGGAGCAACATTAAAAATCAAAACGAAAAGAAATTGTTCCGCATCTGAAGGGGTTGCCCCCCCCCCTCAATACTTAGCTTTTTACCCTACAGTTTGACTTTTTTCACAGTTTTTTAAGAAAGACTCCTGAAAAACAAGGGCCGTTTAATTAGAATAGGAAGCTATTCTAATAGCGGTAAAAATTTCAGCGTGAAGAGCAAGGTATTAGGGAGGGAAGCAACCCCTTCATATGCGGAATTATTTATATTTGCTTTGAGTTTTACCATTGCTCCCTACTTTCAGTTTCAAAAAACTACTTTTTTTTATTAACTTCATAATAAATCTAGTAAACGTAGGAGCAACTGCTAATACAGCCAAAATGATGGTCCGTACAGTTTAATTTGGCTCTAAAATAAATGACATAAAATCATAAAACAAGTTAGACAATGGAAAAGCATTAGAAAATAAAAATACCTAAACTGTTTGGCTCCAACGAGCACATCGAAGATTCTTTTTACAGATAAGCTATTAATTTTTTTTTGTAAGGAATTTCTTTTTCGGGGTTTAAATAAAAAAATTTGTAAAAATTACAGTATGCAGCACAAAGATATAACCGGGGGGGGGGGGGGGGGCTCAAACAAGTTTCCAGCAAATAAGTTTTAAGCTGTTTAAAAAACCTTTTGTATTTTCAAAGTAAAACCAATATCTGATATTTCTAAAAAAAAAATACTAAAACTACTAAAAAATTAGTTGAAAAAAATACGTTTTACTTTAGCGTTGAAAAAATACCTTCTACTTATGACTAATGTTTGATATTTGTCGGAGGATGAAACTTCAGTTTCGAGTACGTAATAAAATGAATAAATTATTTGTAAAACCCAATTGCGTATGAGCATATAAGTAACATCTGAAACATCAGTTTCTTTTTTGGTCAATATACAGGAAGAAATTTCCGTTTCGAGGAAAAACGTTATAGGTTATTTGAAAAAAATTTGTGCTGACCAAAATTATGTGATATTTGACTTTTTTTCAGATTTCAGTTATTATGGAGTATGGAACGAGCTTCGAGCAAATAAGATCTAGGCTATTCGATGAACCTAGTACATTTCAGAGTAAAACTAATATATGATATTTTGTGTTTTAAACTTTTGAACAGTTGTTTTGAGTCACATGGGGCAACTATCTATATGATATATTAACAAAATTAAATGACGTCATATTCAAAGAAAGATATAACAAGCTAATTAAGACTACTGTTTGACACAAAAAAACATGACGTCACATTCTCTCTACAAGATGCATTCATAAGATATGATGACGTCATATTAAAAAGAAAGTTATACCCATAGAAGTAATGCTCGCGTCACTTCAGTTATTCGCGATCCGTAGAAGAGAAAGGTGAGAGTCAGATAGAAGTACAACAACACATTCAACAATAATATTTTATACATCTCTTTTTAAGGTCCTCTTTTGAGCCAACATGGAGGAAGTAAATTCTGATTTAAGCAAGTTATAAATTATTTAAAAAAAAAACTTCAGGGTTTTATCAAATATTTGAAATTTCCTTTCCAGATACTATTTTAAGTCAACGTAGAGGAAGAAACTTCCAATTCCTGTATAAGTGACAAATTACTTGAAAAAAAATAGGGTTAGCCTAGAGCTAATGCTTGAAATTTCCCTTTTTATTGGGCGCATTCCGGGCCACGATCATAATTAATGATGATTGTTCTTTTTTGGACTGAAATTTGTTCCACGCCACCGAAATAAAAAAAAGGGGCACCGCCCAATCGTAATTTCTGTTCCCCATTTGTAAAATGATTAGTTATTTTTAATTCTAGTCAGAAGTTGAACTAAAGTTTGACTGAACCAAAAGCATCTCCATTCAGTAGGGTAAACACCAACTATTTGTGGATACACATTTATAGCATTTTAAGTAAGGGGCTCTATGCTAGACCTAAGCCTGTCTTTTAAAGAACGAGTTAGATGAAGGCTGGCTATTTTGTAAGCCTAATATAGTAAATTGTGTTGTTTTTTTATATTATTTAGCTTGGTACCGAGTTAACACACTACTCAACAAGCGGGTCACTTTAATTGATTTTGATTGTAAGCCACCCCTAGTCTTCTATAACCTTATGAACTGTTACCAATATTTTGAATTTTCTAAATACATACCTAAAGTTCCCTGCCCAGACCGTAATCAATGATGATTAAACACAGATGAACCTCCCTACTTTTATCATCAATAATTATAAATGCTCGACGTGGAATGTACCCATTATTTCTCTTTTGAGCCACCCCAGAGGAAAAAACTTCAATTTCGAGTAAAAAAATTAAAAATGGTTTGAGAAAAATAACTGTGCTTTAGTGTATGACTAACACTTAATCAGGTTTGCCACCTGTAACACGAAAGTGCTACTTTTGAACTATTTTAATAAGTGTGACACTGTAGCATGTGCTCAGGGTTGCTAAAACAGCACAAACGTTCTATTATAGCACTATTACAGTCAATTTTTTGACTATAGCACCGGAAATCACTGTGTAGCACGCAAATTTGGGAAATAGTAGCACTTTCGTAACTGACCTTGGTGGCAACCCTGCACTTAATACTTATAATTGCCCTTTTCAGCAAATATTTTGAGTCAAGACAGAGGAAGAAACTTCAATTTTGAGTAGGTAAGTTATCAATCGTTAAAGAAAATTAAAAGTACTTTAGTGTTTTTTCTTTTTTTCGAAATACGCGGTGCCAGGTATAATTAAATATCTGATTTGCCGCTAGTCTTTTATCATGGTTTTTAAATGACTATTAAATCTTCTTTTGATTAAAAAGTCAACAGAGAAACATTTAGGGATAACTTCCTCAGGAAGATCATTCTAGATCGAAATCAACGTCTTTCTAGTCCAACGTTGGATGAAGCTGTTTTTCAAATTCTAGGCTTGCCAGCCACAAGATAATTGGACCAAGCTGCTAGTGCCTGATATTTCTCTTTTTCGGGATATCGTTTGATCCAAAGTCGAGGAAAAAAAATTGTTTTGAGCAAACAGATTTTAAGTTGTTTAGAAAAAAAAAACTCCAGGGTTTTAGAAAACGACAATTATTTACATCTTTCCTTTTTATTTTCACTTTTAAATCAACACCAAGGAAGAAACTTCACTTTTTAATTAGTAAGTAAAAAATTGCTTATGGTAAACAATTGTGCTTTTGTGTATAATTAATGTATAACATTTTTCTGGATTTTATTTAATCCAATATGGAGGAAGGAAATCTCATTTCGAGTAAGTAAGTTATAAATTATCTGAAAAAGGAACTTTAGGGTTTTAGCAAAGGACAGATATTAAAAAAAATTCAGGTTTTCTTTTGAGTCAACACAGAAACAGAAATTTAAATATTCGAGTTAAAAAGTTAAAAACCTTTTAAGAAATGAATTTTATTTGGCATTTGACTCATATTTGATTTTTTTTTTTAGATTTCAGTTATTATTGAGTTAAGAACAAATTTCGACCAAATATGACAATATGACTATTGTATGTATGTTAAGGTAAAACTAATATACTCGTTTTAACTATAAAATCGTCTAACAACTTCTGTTTCACGTAAGTTATAAATTATTTAGAAAAGATTGTTCTTAAGCTTATGACTAATATTTGGTATTTGTCTTTTTTAGCTTTCCTTTTGTGTCACACATGAAAGAAAAGCTCAGTTTCTCGTAAGTGTAATAAACAATTCAAAAAAAATTATTCTTAAGCATATGAATAACTTTTGATAATTTCTTTTTCAGGTTCCCTTTGAGTCAACATGGAAGAAAACAACTTCAGTTTCATTTAAGTAAGTTATACATTATTTAACAAATATAGTTGTTGAACATATGACTAACATTTGATATTTTTCTTTTTCAGGTTCCCTTTGAATTAACATGGAAGAAAACAACTTCCGTTTCACGTAAGTAAGTTATAAATTATTTGGAAAAGATTGTTAACATGGAAGAAAACAACTGCAGTTTCACGTAAGTAAGTTATAAATTATTTGGAGAAGATTGTTCATAAGCATATGAATAAAACTTGATATATTTCTTTTTCAGATTCCCTTTGAGTCAACATTTAAGAAAACAACTTCAGTTTCATTTAAGTAAGTTATAAATTATTTGAAAAAGATTGTTTTTTAGAATAAAAATAATATCTCTTTTTTTAGGTTCCCTTTGATTCATGGAAGAAAGAAACCTCAATGTCACGTAAGTAAGTTTAAAAAAAAAAAAAAAAAAATATGTTCTTAAGCATATGAATAATATTTGATATTTTCGTTCTCAGGTTTCCTTTGAGTCAAAATGGAAGAAAACAACTTCAGTTACACATTATTTAGTTATAAGTTATTTGAAAAACATTGTTCTTAAGCATATGACTCATATTTGATATTTTTCTGTTTCAGGTTCCCTTTGAGTTAACATAAAGGAAAGCAACTTCAGTTTCACGTCAGTAAGTTATAAATTATTTGGGAAATATTGTTCATAAGGATATGAATAATTTTCGATATATTTCTTTTTCAGGTACCTTTTGAGTCAACAGGAAAGAAAACAATTTCAATTTCACGTAAGTAACTTATAAATTGTTTGAAAAAGATTGATTTTAAGAATATGAACAATATTTGATATTTTTCTTTTTTAGCTTTCCTTCAGTCATGGAAGAAAGAAACCTCAATTTCACATAAGTTATAAACAATTAAAAAAT
>JAQQPU010001703.1:8377-31947 GCA_029168905.1 Artemia sp. Kazakhstan ARC1039 | reverse complement strand
GAAGAAAGAAACCTCAATTTCACATAAGTTATAAACAATTAAAAAATAAAATTATTCTTAAGCATATTTATAATATTTGATATTTTCTTTTTCAGGTTCCCTTTGAGTCAACATGGAAGAAAACAACTTCAGTTACACATTAGTAAGTTATAAATTATTTGAAAAAGATTATTCTTAAGCAAATGACTAATATTTGATACTTTTCTTTTTCCGATTCCCTTTGAGTTAACATGGAAGAAAACAACTTCAGTTTCACGTAAGAAAGTTATAAACTATTTGTAGAAGATTATTCATAAGCAAAAGAATAAAATTTTATATATTTCTTTTCAGGTTCCCATTGAGTCAACATTTATGAAAACAACTTCAGTTTCATTTAAGTAAGTTATAAATTATTTGAAAAGGATTCATTTTTAAGAATATGAATATTAATTCATTTTTTTTTAATTTCCTTTTGAGTCACAGAAGAAAAAAACCTCAGTGTCAAGTAAGTAAGTTTTAAACAATTTTTCAAAAAATTATTCTTAAGCATATGAATAATATTTGATATTTTCTTTTTCAGGTTTCCTTTGAGTCAACATGGAAGAAAACAACTTCAATGTCAAGTAAGTAAGTTATAAATTATTACGAAAATATTGTTCTTAACCATATGACTAATATATGATTTATTTTTTTATTTTCCTCTGAGTCAACATGGAAGAAAACAACTTTAGTTTCCCGCAAGTAAGTTATAAATTAATTGAAAAAGATTGTTCTTAAACAAATGACTAATATTTGATATTTTCTTTATCAGGTTCCCTTTGAGTCAACATGGACGAAAGCAACTTCAATTTCACGTAAGTAAGTTATAAATTATTTGAAAAAGATTGTTCTTAAGCATATCACTAATATTAGATATTTTTCTTTTTCAGGTTCCCGATGAGTCAACATGGAAGAAAGCAACTTCAGTTTAAAGTAAGTAAGTTATATATTTACTTGAAAAAGATTGCCCTTAGCCATATTAATAATATTTGATATTTGTATTTAGTATTTGAAAAAGATTTTTTTTTTAAGAATATTAATAATATTTGATATTTTTGTTTTAAAGGTTCCCTTTGAGCTAACATGGAAGAAAAAAGGTTCAGTTTCACATAAAGAAGTTACACATTATTTTTTTAAAATTATTCTTAAGCATATGAATAACAGTTAATAATTTTTTCAGGTTCCCTTTGAGTCAAAATAGAAGCAGGAGCCTAAATTTCACGTAAGTAGGTTATAAACTATATAAAAAAAATGTTGTTAAACTTTTGACTAATATTTGATATTTTTCTTTTTCAGGTTACCTCTGATTCAACATGGAAGAAAATAACTTTACTTTCACTCAAGTAAGCTATAAATTAATTGAAAAAGATTGTTCTTAAACTAATGACTAATATTTGATATTTTCTTTATCAGGTTCCCTTCGATTCAAAATGGAAGAAAACAACTTCAATTTCACGTAAGTAAGTTATAAATTATTTGAAAAGATTGTTCTCAAGCATATCCCTAATATTAGATATTTTTCTTTTTCAGGTTTTCTTTGGGTCAACATGGAAGAAAACAACTTCAGTTTAAAGAAGTAAGTTATATATTTACTTGAAAAAGATTATTCTTAACCATATGAATAATATTTGGTATCCATTTGAGAACTACTGAGAACTTCTAAGTTCTCAGTAGGGGCCTCCCCCAGGCCACTCAGCGCGTCCCCAGGTGGCGGATAGGGGAACGCCCTGCAGATAAGTAGGGTATCTTATGGGTAGTGAGGCACGGACCAAGGGGGGAACCAGTCTCGGGGGGTCTTGAAACATAGATGGAGCACCCTCGTCTGGGGGTCTTAAATTCAGACGGAGGAGGAGGATGACCCCTTTTAATGTGCACTGGGCAGAGCCCATCGGCGTATGGATACGTCTCGTCAATCAGAAATCTCCCCCCAGCAATGGGTTAAATTGCTGGTGTTGCAGGACACCAAAAGGGCGCACTATTGGTAATAGATACAGTCGTCCCCTGCTAGGGACAGAGAGGAGTGGCTTACCGCTGTCCCGAAGCCAGCCAAGAAACCCCTTTTTTAACTTTAATGATGAATATGAATAAGAGATCAAATATGAGAATCAGTGCTACCGCGTCCGGGGTAACCGACGATAATGTGTTAAGAACTACCGCGTCCGGGGCAGCCGATGACTCGACAACCGTGAATCGCGCGAATATATCTACGTTGACAACTCCAACCCTGGAGGCTATTGTTTCTCTAAAAATAACTATGTCAATAGGTACCTCAACACTAGAACCCTCGCCAAACAAGGAAAAATAGACCTACTCCCAAGAGAGTTAACACGGTACAGCTGGGACGTTATCGGTCTCGCCGAAACCCATCTTCCAGTCACTGGTGAAGAGAAACATGGAGATCTTACCCTTCTACTTTCGGGACGCAATGATCGGAAACATCGACAAAGTGTAGGTTTCCTACTGTATAATAGAGCCAGAAAATCTTTAATCTTCTTAACTCCCCTCATGGAACGGATCATCATGATCCGCCTGAAAGGTTCACCCACCAACCTCACAATTATCCAAGTATACGCTCCGGATTCCAGCAGAGACGACGAAGAGTCTGAAAACTTCTTTCTCCAGCTTCAAAGTCTAGTTGATTCTGTCCCTAAAAAGGACATAATCTTTGTCATTGGTGACTTCAACGCCATCGTTGGAAACAACCATACAGGAACACGAAGATGTAATGGGCAAATTTGTACATGGAAAAATGAACAGAAGAGGAGAACACCTTATCGAATTCTCCAGAGACAGCGATTTAGTCATTACAAACACACTGTTCAAGCAGAGACCTCGCCGTAAGACATCCTGGACCTCACCGGATGGAAAAACTAAAAACTTAATAGACTACATCCTCGTCTCTAGACGTTGGAAAACGTCCGTCCTAAACACAGTCACGCTAGCTGGTGGCGACTTTGACAGCAACCACTCGCTTGTCATGTCTAGGTTCAAAACAAGACTTAAAACAGCATCAAAGTTGTCTAAGAAAACCCCCAAATTTCGAGTAGATCTACTGAAAGACGAGAACACACGTATGACCTATATCACCATTCTATCCAAAAAAACTTCGGAGCTAACGTCGAGCTCTCCACCTATCCTGTCTAAGGAAGATATTGACAACCTGGTGACTAGCAGCACAAATATCATATATGATGTCACTCATTCCACACTGGGTACCCAAAAAAACATTCAGAAACCTTGGATAACAGACGAGATCATCTCCCTCGGCGACGAAAAGCGCCAACTCACGAACAAGCAAGATAAAGAAAGTAGGGACCGATACAAGCAACTCAAACGAGCTGTTGAGAAAACCATCAGACGTGCTCATCGAGCTTTAATTAAAGAAACGTTGTGATCATTGTGAATTGCCCTTCAAGAAAGTAGACCCCCACTACATGTATAAAAGAGTGCGGGAATTGACCAAAAAGAAGGACATCAAAGCGTGTTTCCTTCTCGACGAACATGGAAACCACATACAATCCACAGACGGAATCCGCTCTCGATGGAAAAACCATTTTAAAAATAAACTGAATCTGGACATCCACCCAGACCCAACAATTCTCGACACTTTCCCTATAACCTCTACAGATCCAAGTCCTCTCCCTCTTTACTCTGAAATGAAAGCAGCTATCAGAGACTTCAGAACAAACAAAGCTGCCGGCCCCGATGGAATCCAGCCCGAATTACTGAAGGTAAACTGCAAACCACTCCTTGACCATTACCACAAAATTGCCACAGCTACTTGGGAAAAATGTCACTTCCTCTCACCCAGGTGCGAAGCCACGATATTCCCCCTGCATAAGAAAGGCTCTAAAGCTGTCTGTGACACCTAACGCCCAATAAGTTTTACCAGCCACGCAGCAAAAATCCTCACAAGAGCCATGTTCGGGCGTATACGAGTCATTTCCTCAATGGTCATTCCTGAATACCAAGCCGGCTTCCGGCCTAATAGATCAACAATTGATCAGATATTCACTGTTCGGTAGATAATGGAGAAGTATGGCGAACTTGGCCGCAGCATCTACCACCTTTTCATAGACTTTAAACAAGCTTTCGATCGGATATGGAGAGAAGATCTATGGCACATCCTTCTTCACTTTGGCATCCCATCCAACCTAATCTCGCTGATCAAAGACATGTATAAGAAGTTCAGTAGCCGCGTCATGACTGGAGAAGGACTTACCGAGAGCTTCAAAACCTCTACCGGAGTACTTCAAGGTTGCCTAATATCACCGGAGCTGTTCAATCTCTTCCTAACTGCAGCCCTTTCACTCACAGACAACCCACCCGACGCCCTTGTCAGAGGAGTGGTGATAGACAAACTAGTATATGCTGATGACATAGACCTAATAGCCGAGTCCCCTTAAGATATACAATCTCAGGCTAACAGCGTTCACTCGTCCACCAACCTCTTCGGGATGGTCATCAATACCTCAAAAACGAAAGCCATGCTTTGCTCACGCAAGTTCGATTCACAGGTAAATCTCAGCCTTCAGCTTGGTGGAGATACCATTGAGTGGGTCGAAGGCTTCACCTACCTTGGGAGCTTACTTACTTCTGATAACAACCAACTCAAAGACATCAAGAGACGCTTGACACTTGCGAACTCCAGTTTTAAAGCTCTGATGCCCATCTGGAGGAATAAGAACTTAACAACAACTCTCAAAACGAGACTCTTCTACTCCCTCATTATCCCGATCGCCATCTATGCCTGTGAATCCTGGACACTTAAAACAGACGATCAACGCCGCCTAGCTGCCTTTGAAACCAAATCCCTACGACGCATCGCTGGTATCACCTACCACGACAGAATCTCCAACTCCAAGCTTTTCGATAATCTGAAAGTCAAATTTACAATACTGGACAAAATAAAACTACAACAACTCAAATGGCTTGGACATACCCAACGCATGGCTAGCACTCGTCTCCCGATAAGCTTCGATAACCTTCGATGGACGAGTACATGGTTCTCGCCCCAGAGGTCGCCCTCCGAAGAAATGGAAAGAAAACTTCTCACCCTACAACCTGCCACAAGTCTGCCGCCTGGTCGAAAACAGAAGCACCTACAGGAGGCATATCAATGAACTGGTTAAAGAAGAGGCCCCAAAACGACCTTCAAGGACAGATGGGACATAAGTCAAGTCATCCATTTGAGTTATAATGGAAGAAAACAACTTCAGTTTCACGTAAGTAAGTTACAAAGTACTTCAAAAATACTGTTCTTAAGAATATGAATAATATTTGACATTTTGCTTTTTCAGATTCCCTTTGAGACAAAATGGAAGAAAGCAACTTCAGTTTCACGTAAGTAAGTTATAAAGTATTGGAAAAAGATTGTTATTAAGCATATGAATAATGTTTGATATTTATCTTTTTCAGGTCCCCTCTGATGGAAGAAAACAACTTTAGTTTCATGCAAGTAAGTTACAAATTATTTAAAAAAGACTGTTCTTAAGCATATGAATAATATTTGATAGTTTTCTTTTTTTAGGTTCTCTTTGAGTTATCATGGAAGAAAAAAACCCTTAGTTTCACGCAATTAAATTATAAACAATTTAAAATAAATCATTCTTCAGCATATGAATAATATTTGATATTTTCTTTTTCAGGTTCACTTTGAGTCAAGATGGAAGAAAACAACTTAAATTATACGTAAGTAATTTATAAATTATTTTAAAGATATGTTCTTAAGCAGGTGACAAATATTTGATATTTGTCTTTTTCAGGTTCCCTTTTGAGTCAAACATGGAAGAAAGAAACTTGAGTTTCACGTAAGTAAATTATATATTATTTGAAAAATTTCGTTCTTAACAATATGACTATTATTTTATATTATCTTTTTCAGGTTACCTTTGAATCAACATGGAAGAAAAAAAACAGTTTGACGTAAGTAAGTTATAAACTATTTAAAAAAATCTGAAGCATATGAATAATATTTAAAATTTTAATTTTTTCAGGTTCCCTTTGAGTCAACATAGAAGAAAACTTCAGTTTTACGTAAGTAAGTTATAAATTATTTAAAAAAGATTGTTTTTAAGCATATGAATAATTTTTTATATTGTTCTTTTTCAGGTTTCCTTTGAGCTGACATGGAAGAAAACAACTTCTATTTCACTGAAGATATAAATTATTTGAAAAAGATGGTTCTTAAGCATATGACTAATATTTGATATTTGTCTTTTTCAGGTTTACTTTTGAGTCAAACATGGAATAAAAAAAGCTCAGTTTCGTACAGTTCAGTAATGAACAATTTTATAAAAAAATATTCTTAAGCATTTGAATAACAATTTATATTTTCTTTTTCAGGTTCCCTTCGAGTCAACATGGAAGAAAAAAACTTCAGTTTCACGCAAGTAAGTTATAAATTATTTGAAAAAGATAGTTTTTAAGAATATGAATAATATTTGATATTATTCTTTTTTAGGTTCCCTTTGAGGCATTGAAGAAATAAACCTCAATTTTACGTAAGTAAGTTATAAACAATTTAAACAAAAATTATTCTTAAGCATGTGAATAATATTTGATATTTTCTTTCTCAGATTCCCTTTGAGTCAACATGGAAGATAATAACTTCATTGTCAAGTAAGCGAGTTATAAATTATTTCAAAAAGATTGTTCTTAAGCATATGACTATATATGATTTTTTTTTCAAGTTCTCTCTGAGCCAATATGGAAGGAAACAACTTTAGTTTCACGCAATTAATGTTATAAATTAATTAAAAAAGATTGTTCTTAAGCATATAAATAATATTTGATATTTTCTTTATAAGGTTCCATTTGAGTCAACGTAGAAGAAAACAACTTCAATTTCACGTAAGTAAGTTATCAGTTATTTAGAAAAGATTGTTCTTAAGCATAGGACTAATATTACATATTTTTCTAACTTCAGTTTCACGTAAGTAAGTTATATATTATTTGAAAAAGACTAGTTCGTAACCATATGAATAATATTTGATTTTTTTTTCGGGGTCCCTTTGAGTTAACATGGAAGATAACAACTTCAGTTTCAAGTAAGTAGGTTAAAAAGCATTTGAAAAATAATGTTCTTAAGCATATGAACAATATTTGAAATTTATCTTTTTCAGATTCATTTTGAATCAACATGGAAGAAGACAACTTCAGTTATACCTTAGTAAGTTATAAATTATTTGAAAGATTATTCTTAAGCATATGACTAATATTTTTTTTTCAGGTTCCCTTTGAGTTAACATGAAATAAAACATGCTTCAGTTTCACGTAAGTAAGTTCTATATTATTTGAAAAGATAGTTCATAACCATATGAATAATATTTGATTTTTTTCAGGTTCCCTTTGAGTTAACATGGAAGATAACAACTTCAGTTTCAAGTAAGTAAGTTACAAAGCATTTGAAAAATATTGCTCTTAAGCATATGAACAATATTTGAAATTTATCTTTTTCAGATTCATTTTGAGTCAACATGGAAGAAAACAACTTCGGTTATACTATAGTAAGTTACAAATTATTTGAAAAAGATTATTCTTAAGCATATGACTAATATTTGATGTTTTCTTTTTTCAGGTTCCATTTGAGTTAAAATGAAATAAAACATGCTTCAGTTTCACGTTATTAAGTTATAAATTATTTGAAAGAGATTGTTCTTAAGAATACCAATAATATTTGATATTTTTTTTTTTACGTTCCCTTGAAGTCATCATGGAAGAAAAAAACCTTAGTTTCACGCAAGTAAGTATAAACCATTTAAAAATAAATTATTCTTAAGTATGTGAAAAATATTTGATATTTTCTTTTTCAGGTTCACTTGAGTCAACATGGAAGAAAACAACTTAGTTTCACGTAAGTAACTTATAAATTATTTGAAAAAGACTGTTCTTAGGCACATAAATTATATTTGATTTCTTTCTTTTGTAAGGTTCTCTTGGAGTTATCATTGAGGAAAAAACCTCAGTTTCACGTAAGTAAGTTATAAACAATTTAAAAATAAATTATTCTTAAGCATACGATTAATATTTGATACTTTCTTTTTCAGGTTCACCATATTGACATGGAAGAAAACAACTTCAATTTCTCAAAAGTAGTTTACAAATTATTTGAAAAATATATTCTTAAGCATGAGACTAATATTTGATAATTGTCTTTTTCAGGCTTCCTTTTCAGTCAAGCATGGAAGAAAGAAACTTAAGTTTCACGTAGGTAACTTCTATATTATTTGAAAAAGATTGTTCTTAACCATATGACTATTAGGCTATTTTATATTTTTCAGGTTACCTTTGAATCAACATGGAAGAAAAAAAAGCCCTCAGTATCACGTAAGTAAGTTATAAATTATTTAAAAAAAAATTATTCTGAAGCATATGAATAATATTCAAAATTTTTCTTTTTTCAGGTTCCCTTTGAGTCAAAATGGAAGAAAACAACTTCATTTTATGCAAGTAAGTTATAAAGTATTTGAAAAAGATTATTTTTAGGAATATTCATAATATTTGATGTCTTTCTTTTACAGGTTCCCTTTGACCTAGCATGGAAGAAAAAAGGTTCAGTTTCACGTAAATAAGTTATACATTATTATTTTTTTTAATTATTCTTACGCATATTAATAACAGTTATTATTTTTTTCAGGTTCCCTTTGCGTCAAAATGGAAGCAGAAGCCTAAGTTTCACGTAAGTAGGTTATAAACTATTTAAAAAAAATGTTGTTAAACTTTCGACTAATATTTGATATTTTTCTTTTTCAGGTTATCTCAGAGTCAACATGGAAGAAAACAACTTTAGTTTCACGCAAGTAAGTTATGAATGAATTGAGAAAGATTGCTCTTAAGCAAACAACTAATATTTGATATTTTCTTTTTTCAGGTTCCCTTTGAGTCAACATAGAAGAAAACAACTTCAATTTCACGTAAGTAAATTATATATTATTTGAAAAAGATTGTTGTTAAGCATATCCCTAATATTAGATATTTTTCTTTTTCAGGTTCCCTTTGAGTCAATATGGAAGAAAACAACTTCATTTTAAAGTAAGTAAGTTATATATTTACTTGAAAAATATTATTCCTAACCATATGAATAATATTTGATATCCATTTGAGTTAAGATGGAAAAAAACAACTTCAGTTTCACGTAAGTAAGTTACAAAGTATTTGAAAAATATTGTTCTTAAGCATGTGAGTAATATTAGAAATTTTTATTTTTCAGATTCCCTTTGAGTCAAAATGGAAGAAAACAACTTCAGTTTCATGTGAGTAAGTTATAAATTATTTAAAAAAGATTGTTCTTAAGCATATGAATAATATTGAATATTTTTCTTTTTCAGGTTCCCTTTGAGCCAAAGTGGAAGAAAGAAGCTTCAGTTTCATGTAAGTAAGTTATAACTTATTTTTATAGAAAAATATTTTTAAGCCTATGAATATTATTTGATATTTTTTAGGTTCCCTTTGAGTCGAAATGGAAGAAAAAACCTAAGTTCACGTAAGAAGGTTATAAACTACTTAAAAATAATTATTCTGAAGCATATGAATCATATTTGTTATTTTTCTTTTTCAGGTTCCCTTTGAGTCAAAATTGAAGAAAACAACTTCAATGTCACATAAGTAAGTTATAAATTATTTGAAAAAGATTGTTCTTAAGCATATGACTAATATTTGATATTTTTCCTTTTCAGGTTCCCTTTGGGTTAACCTGGAAAAAACAATTTCAGTTTCACGTAAGTAAGTTGTAAAGTATTTGAAACAGATTGTTCTTAAGCATATGAATAATATTTGATATTTTTCTTTTTCAGGTTACCTCTGAGTCAACATAGAAGAAAACAACTTTAATTTCACGTAAATAAGTCATAAATAATTTTAAAAATCCATTTCTTAAGCATATGAATAATATTTTATATTTTTCTTTTTTAGATTCCTTTAGAGTCACCATGGAAGAAAAAAACCTCAGGTCACGTAAGTAAGTTACAAAAAAAAAAATCTTGAGCATATGAATAATATTTGATTTTCAGGTTCCCTATGAGTCAATATGGAAGAAAACAACTTCAATTTAACGTAAGTAAGTTATAAATTATTTCAAACAGATTGTTCTTAAGCATATGAGAAATATATGAATTTTTTTCAGGCTCCCTCTGCGTCAACATGGAAGAAAACAACTTTAGTTAACGTAAATAAGTCATAAATTATTTGAAAAGGACTTTTCTTAAGCATATGAGTAATATTTGATTTTTTTTCTTTTTTAGATTCCCTTAGAGTCATCATGGAAGAAAAAAACCTCACGTCAAGTAAGTAAGTTACAAAAAATAAAAAAAAATAATCTTAAGCATAAGAATAATATTTAATATTTCCTTTTTCAGGTTCCCTTTAAGCCAACATGGAAGAAAACAACTTTAGTTACACGCAAGTGTGCTGCTAAATTCTGCTCATCTGTGTGGTATCAAACAATACCTGGCATCCCTCCACCCCTCCCATGTTCCTTTTATGCTACCTGGCCCCCTACAACCCCCAAAGACGTCTGATCAAAATTTTAAGATAGCCATTTCATTCAAAATAGCTCAAAGACGCAGTAGATATGCCTCCAGGATGACATGACCCCCATAGGCCCTGAGAAAAGACCATAATGATGCAAATGATATAATTTACATAATGGAAAATAGAAGAGCTATAAGTAAAAAACATCTTAACTACAATATCTTGCCTTTTTTACTAAAAGGTCACAAAAAACCTCAGCTGTCTTTGGAAGTATTTTTTGTAACGAGATTCAGCAGGAAAATTTTGGCAGGATTTTTACAAAGGAAAAATTGGAATTAAAAACAAAAATTACAATGAAAGGCACAAGCTTTAAGTGAAAAGACACAAATTCCTTGTCAGTTTCTGAAAAATCATTTGCTATAGATTTCCTCCAACAGAATGTTTTTTTAAATAGAAAATAAACCTTCAAAGGTAGGCATATCAGTCTGCATAGTTGTGGATACTGTAATGGCAAATTTTAATATGGTAAACCCAACGATTCGTCAAGAAGTCATTTGAAGTATAACCTCTGGTACAATTCAGATTTTATATCAATAAATATTGCATGACTTGGTCAACTTACAATACCAGAGTACAAATACATAGTCTTAGCCTTTATTAAGAATTTGCTACTTTTGTTTTAAATTAATGAAGAAGCTCAAAATAACCTTTGACACACAACTATGGTGAAAATCGGAAATCATTTGTAAACTATGTACTATTTGTATTTTGATTCAGGATAGTCATAGTTTTGATAGTCATAGATAGTCATAGATAGATAGTCAGGGTAAGTTTTTGATGTTGGATTAACTTTCAATTGCTTTTAATGATAGCACAAACGGTGTCGCAAGACCAAAGCGAGGTCACAATAACACAAACGGGGTCTCAAGACCAAGAGCCTATTTTGGATAATAAAACAAAACATTTTTACATATTATTTATTTCAACTAGGTGTTATATGTGTATGTTAGGGATAGGCTACAGAAAACCAACAGTTGTTTACAAAAGACTAAAAATAAATTTGTTGACGGGGGGAAGTCTAAAAACTGATTATAATTTTGTCTTTTATGTATTTATAAGTCTCTTTCTTGATTTTTCTTTCCTTGTATTTTTTTGGAAATCTTATTGATTTAAAGGTTATATTTTGATTCTATATCTAATGCTAAGTTAATATTTGTAGTTCCACCAATTTATTGAATGTTTTCCTAAGCTGTCTGAGTACTAAATTTGCAGTAATAACTGCAATAGTCAGGGACGCAGCTACAGTATTTTTATGGGGGGGGGAGGCAAGAGGGGCTGCTATTGAAGTAGGTGCTATTCAAACGGTAGTGAAGAAAAGTTATTATTTAACAAACTTGTTACTTTGTGAATTTAAAAACATTATGCAATACATTATAAACAATAAACACACATTAAGCAATTATAAATATAAGTGCTGGTGCTTAGCTTTTGCTAAAATTGTCAGCAATGAGCAGCTGCAGACGACAGTAATATACCGTGAACAAACTTTCGAGTGAGCGAAGGTGAATGTCGTATACACTCGGCTTTTTTCAGCCAGATTCATCACTTATGCTGCAGTAAATATCCCCCCTCCATTTCCTCTAGCCCCCATGCCCAGCACAGGATGCTCAATTTAATAATTGAACCAAGCTCTATTCTAATTGCCATTGTTATCGCGATTTTCATATGCATGTAATGTTGAATGGATTTTGACTCTGTAAGATTTAATTTGTTGTTCTAAACATTTAATATATGTGTTTTATCGAAATATTATTTATGATTTTTATTAAATTAATTTTTTTGTGGGTTCAACTATTTATATTTTTAGTAGCATTAATATCAGCGGGCCATCTAAATCCGAAACAAGATACAGGATAAGCAAAGTATTATCACAGACTGTGTAACATTATATTGTGACAAATTCACCACATTTAAATAGCGACCGTATTTCAAATTTGAAAGTATTCAAAAAATAAAGTTAGAATTATTGACTTATCCATTGAGCATTGTTTGACAAAGAATATCTAGAAAACCTAAACAATTCTTGGCATCATAGCGGCAGAAACCTTAAATTAATTCAAAATTGCCAGGGATGCCAATTGGAAGGGAAAATTGACTCTTAGAGTTTGAAAATTACCTTCCCCTTTGTATCTTTGTTTAAAAAAAAAAACGAATTCTATAAACATTACACAAAAGTTTTTCTTGTGTAAATCCCAGTATGGGGGGTATACATTTCCGGAGAGGGTTACACTGGATATCGTTTGTATATCTATAATTCCCTTCACAAGCAAAGCTCGGTCTCCTAGTGTTAAATGATAAAATTGATAACAATAGAAAAAGAGAATGGGTTGGTACCGCTTATACGTGCACACAAAATTTCTAAATTGTGAGTAAATATACATAGTTTTTTTTTAAATTCACTGTATTCTATTCTCAGCAGACAAATTCGTACAGCATGCTGATGCAGCGATAAATGGCCGGCAATTAGCGCTGGCGTTGTGTGAAATGTATTGCTGGTAGCGCTGGCGTTGTGTGAAATGTGTTGCTGGTAGCGCTGGCGTTGTGTGAAATGTGTTGCTGGTAGCGCTGGTGTTGTGTGAAATGTGACTAATTTCAGTCATAGTTCTTAGCACATTTATGTCAGTTTTTTTGGAGCTGGTTAAAAGAAATGATTAGAAAAGTGAAAATAGCAAGAAGTCAGTATGGTGTTATACATAGAGGCGGTGCTACACTTATGGGTTAGCATGTAACTCCAAAACGTAAGGAATAGGACATTATCAGCGCTTATTAGGCATGAAAAGACAACCGGAGTTTCAATTAAATACTGGAAATAAAAATCAAAACAATTAAATGATCCCTGGAGTGGATTTCCTTCTACTAAATTCTATGACCAAACTACAACTGATTTGACCTATCTAGTTATAGTACGAATACCATTATAAAAGGCACCAAGTCCAATGATTTCTTTTTCACTCAGGAAATTATATTCACCTTCTGTATATATCTACCTTCTTGTTCTTTAATGATTCCATTTCTGTCCTATTTGCAGATGTAGAGAGTGTATTCATTTCAACTTTTGAAACAAGAGAATCTAATCTTGAACTGATAGATTTTAGGAAGTAAAAGCCCCTTAAATACCAGGGGGGGGGGGGGGAATTTACCTTAGGAAATGTGGCGAAACACGCTAAAATATTAATGTGGCGAAAATATTAATGTGAAGCATTATAAGGGACCCTTATTTTTCTCGTTTTCTTTATGTTACAAAAGAGCATGGATTAGTTAGAAAAAAAATATCTGCTCAAAGTAGAGAGCAAATTTGACACTTGAAACGAGCTTTCAAACAGTTTTAAAGCTATTTAATAAATTATAGTTTTTTTTCTAATTATTGGGAGTGACGCCCCCCTTACCCCCACCCCCTCAGCGACGCCACTGGCAATTGTAAATAGAAAAACATGTTAATAAAAATTAATATTTTAAAAAAAAGTCAGAATTAATTTATAAATTCTCCACGTTTGTCAGATTTAAGTGCAATAAATCTACACCTTTTGAATATATGACTGTGAAATATCAACTTAGCATTGGATTTAAAATTTGTAATTTCATCGTTTAATTGTTTATGAAGGGTGTCCAGAACAATTTTGCCCTAGGTACTACCAACCCTAAAAACAACCTTGTTGGGAAACTTAACCAAAACAAGGTAAGTATATAGTGGTCACTTCTGAAAAAAAACGTGTTAAACAAATAAAAAAAATATCCCTAGATTCTTTATTTTATGCTCTTTCAGGGTTTTTTTTTCAGTGGTTACCTTCTCCAGAAGGACACAGTATAAATTCTAAAAACCACTTTCAAAAATTCTGAAATACTTCTATTATTCCTAAAAACGCATCCCTTTACTTTACCGCACGCCCTAATGTGCCTAACTCCAAAATATATACCCAAAAATAATATATACTTAAATACTTTTCTATATGCCAACTCGTTTCTTCCTATGAATTAAATAAAAAAAACAAGTTTTTTTAACTGAAAGTAAGGAGTGAAATTAAAACTTAAAACGAACAGAAATTATTCCGTATATGAAAGGGGCTGTCCCCTCCTCAACGCCTCGCTCTTTACGCTAAGGTTTGAATCTTTCTCACAACTCTATTTTTTAAAACAGTAAAAAACCTTTAGCGTAAGTAGCGAGGCGTTGAGGAGGGGGCAGCCCCTTTCATATACGGAATAATTTCTGTTCGTTTTAAGTTTTAATGTCGCTCCTTACTTTCAGTTAAAAAAAAACTTGTTTTTTTTAGTTAATTTCTGAACGTTTTTGAATTAATGCAGCTTTGATTTTGGCTCACCGTACATGAATAATTAAAACGAAATTTGCATATTAATTTTTCCTTTTTGGCTAATTGGCTTTCTCGAAATTTTGTTCTGACGTAACTTACGAATTAACTTACGTAACAAATTTTTATATTCATATGTTTTTATTACGTATATTAGGGAGTTCGCTCCCTAGTCAATACCTCGCTCTTTATGCTAAAGTTCGAATTTTGTTCGAATCACAAACCCCTGAATCACAAAGGCCGGTTAATTAGAATAGATAGCTCTTTTGAAAGTACTAAAAAACTTTAGCGTAAAGAGAGAGGTATTGACGAGGGGGCGAAACCTCTCTTAGACATAATAAATTCTATTCGTTTTAAGTTTTAATGTCGCTCCTTACTTTCAGTTAAAAAATTTGTGTTTTTCATTTAATTTCAGAACGTTTTTAAATTAATGCAGGTTTTGATTCTGGCTCACCGTACATAAGTAATTAAAACGAAAATGGCATATTAATTTTCCTTTTTTTGGCTAAATTGCTTTCTCGAAAGTTGTTTAATTTTATTTAAGAACGTTTTTGTTAGTAATAAATATACGTAACTTACGAAATAACTTACGTAAAGAACTTCTATATTTGTATATTTTTATTACGTATATTAGGGGAGTTTGCCCCGCTAGTCAATACCTCGCTCTTTACGCTAAAGTTCGAATTTGTTTTTTCCAATTCTTTAAGAATGACCTTTTAATTACAAAGGCTGTTAATTAGAATAAATAGCTCTTATGAAAGTACTAAACAAACTTTAGGGTAAAGAGCGAGGTATTGATTAGGGGGCGAACCCAGTCATATACGTAATAGTTTCTGTTCGTTTTAAGTTTTGATGTTGAAAAGTTTTTCAGTTGAAAACTTTTTTATTTATTTAATTCGTGATCGTTTTTTTTAAATAATGCTGGTAAATCATAGCAATGTCCCTTCATAGCAATGTCCCTTCCCCCATGAAAACCTCCTCCATGGAAAGATCCTCCCATTTAACCCCCGATCCACCCCCCCCCACTACCAGAAAAAAATCCTTCCTGAAAACGTCTGTATACTTCCCATAATAAACAACACTATATGTAAATATTGGGCAAAGTTCATAACTTGCAGCCCTACCCCCGGGGACTGTGGGGATTAAGTCATCCTCAAAGACATAGTTATTATATTTTTCGACCATGTTGAACAAAATGGCTATCAAATTTTTTATCGGGTGACTTTGGGGAAAAAAAATAAGCGCGGGAGGGGTCCTAGTTGCCCTCCATTTTTTTGTCTCTTGAAAAGGGCACTAAAACTTTTATTTTCCGTTAGAATGAGCCATCCCGCGATATTCTAGGACCACTGGGTCGATACGATCATCCCTGGAAAAAAAAAAAATATACACGCATCCGTGATCTTTCTTCTGGCAAAAAATACAAAATTCCACATTTTTGCAGATAAGAGCTTGACACCTCTAAAGTAGGGTTTTCTTATACGCTGAATCTGATGGTGTAATGATGGTTTCATTAAGGTTCTATGAATTTTAGGGGGCGTTTCCCTCTTTTTTCGAAAATATGGCAAATTATCTCGCGCGTAGATTTTGATGGGTAAGACTAAACTTGATGAAACTTATATATTTGAAATCAGCATAAAAATCTGATTCTTTTGATGTATCTATTGGTATCCTTTTTTTAGAGTTTCGGTTACTATTGAGCCGGGTCGCTCCTTACTTGCAGTTCGTTAGCAAGAACTGTTTGATCATAGGCAGCATTATGGCGCTGCCTAAATAAAGAACAATGTGAGCACAATGTATTAATTATTTATTTTTTGTCTTTTTTTCAGACCAGGGCACTTCACATAGAAGGAGTTGTCGTGGAAACTTAAAAAAGGGCTCATTCTATTGGATATTGAAAGTTTTAGTGCCCTTTTTAAGAGTAAAAAGTGATTGGAGGGCGACCAGCCCTTATTTCCCCAAACACATCCATTCAAAATTTTGATATAGCAATTTTTTTCAAAATAGTTAAAAGGTCCAGTAATTACGTCTTAGAGGATGACCCCCCCCCCCCCACAGCCCCCAGGGCAAGTGCTATAAGTTATACTAGTTGTCCATTATCCGAGTTGCAGCGGTAGCTTGCAACCTAGTAAGAGACGACCACATCCAACACTAAGAAATACAATAACCATTAACTCCTAAAAATAGTGTCAGATCGAACCAATTTTCTGGAAATTTTAAGGGGAAAGGTGAACTGAATCACAACACGCCGTCTGTTAGCAGGTTGTCAAAAGGACATATGAGCAATATCTTAGGAATAGTTTTGTGTGTGAAGTTGGAACTTACAGAGTTTGTTGTGAAAAAATTTGAACCAACCAAAAGACAATATTTGCATCCAGATGCTACTGTTTCTAACCATACTACTATTACTACTGCTACTGCTACTAAAGCTAAGGCTTTTACTATCAATTCTACTGCTACTACAACTGTTGTTACTACACAAGCTAAGAGCATGAAGGCGAATCTTTCAGGGAATATTTAGGTAGATGTCAAACTAAATTAAAACGAACTATGAGCATGTAGATTGTCAAAAAAATGACAAAGCAACATCTACAGTACGGATTAAATCATTTAAGTTAGACCTATCAGGGTAAGTCGTTGCGGATTTTGACGTAGCTAGAAGACACTATGTGTATTTTTTTAATACTACTTCTACGGTTACTGTAACTAATGACACTAAGGGTTTTAAGGTGAATATTTTAGAGAACGTTTAAGGGAAGTTTGAAAAAAAGACTATATGCATGCAGGTTTTCAAAAGGGCATTAAGCAATATCATTGGCACCGCTGCTCTATCATAGCTAGTAATATCATTGAAACTTTCAAATGAGCTAATTCGATTGGAAATTCAAAGTTCTAGCGCCCTTCTTAAGAGTCAAAATGGTATCCAAAGAGTCTTCTTAAGAGTATCCATATGGAAAACAGTTATTATTATGAGGAAAACAGTCTTGTTTTTTGTTTTATTCAGAAAAAATGAAAAAAAAAACATCCCAAAGAGCACTTTTTGGATGCCATTTAGAAGACTCTGAAGATGCCACAGATATTACTCAAATCAAAAATTACCAAAAATGAATTTCAGGCTGATTATTCTGACTCAAACAATTCGCTGAATTTATTTTCAACAGGGAGTTGGCGTTGAAGTCCTCTGAAGAAAAGTGTTTTGGTTCTTATTTTCTTTGTTGGTGGTCACAGGGTATAGTATGTGACAACTCATATGGACATATACACCCAGTGGCTACAACCCCTAAAAACGCAAAGTTGTTTGGGGTCCATCTTCTAAAAATCTCTTAATTTTACTTTTAGCTAGATTACAATGAATAACCGAGTCAAACTTAAAACAAGCAAATATTAACATGAGTAGGGCTGATGACCCCCATGCCTTCTCGAGATCAGAACATGATTTACACTTTACTGAAAAAAAAACATTTTAAACATTTTCATTATTTTAACTTTAATAGGCCACATAAAAAATTATTAATATTTCAAGGAATAAATAGCAGCATATGTGTATATTAAATTGAAATTGAACATTCATTTGTATTTATTTTTTCAGTAAAGTGCAAATTATGTTCTGGTCTTGAGAAGGCACTGGGGTTGTCAGCCATCCTCATGTTAATTTCTGCTTGTTTTGAGTTTGACTCGGTCATTTATTTTAGTTTATGTTTGTTTTAGGTTTCATTCATTTATTGAAGGTGATTTGTGGCAGTTTTACGCTTGATAGATTATTTGGTTTTATTTCTGCTCGTTTTTTTTGTTTAGTGTTCTTGACTTTTTTTTTAATAACTTATTTTGTGGAAAACACTTTTTAAATTAATCTACAAGAATAAAGCAATACTTCTTTCCTTTCTTAATTATTCTTCTGCGATTAAAATTGTCTAACTAGTTTTGTTAATTTTTAAATTGTTGAATTTTATGCTATTTATATATATTTCCAAAATGAACATATATTTTATTTAGGAAGTTATTATCACTCCAATTGAAGTTGTAATAATATATATGAGAGCATTGGACAAAACAAACGAATATAAACAACTAAGTTGCAAATGGGAATCCTGAAAACCACTAAATTATTGCATTCTGAAGTTCATGTCCAGCACAAACTAGTTGAGCTTACGCTTCAAGTTAACATGCTATAAGCAAAAAAAAAGCCTAATAAGATCGGTTATTCATTCAGTTCAATTTATGACATGATAAAATTAAGAACGACTTGAAAAACGAAGAAAAACTGTGGCATTACATTTATTCGGTCAAGCGAACTGTGATGGATATTTCTGATGCTGGTCCCTAGGTCAAATCCCTGGCAGCATCCTCGGTATATAGTAGATAAGATGATTACGCTTTCAATGCAACTAATTTAATTATGACCAGGGTCCAGTGATTATTTCTTACTTTTCTTCAACAGACAACAGTCTTCATTCAACATTGAGACATTGATTTTTTACGTTAGCAGGAAGTTCTTTTCTCTTAAGTGGCGTTCACATGTGTGTTTAGCTAGAATTCTATGTCTAGACATGTGTCTGGCCAGAAATCAAGGTCTAGACAACTACCGTTCCCAAGTAAAACTTGGTGCTTGGCTAGACAAGTTACAGCTAAGTATCTAGTTCTAGACTCTATAACTCAAAGTCTAGGATTTTTTACTACAGCCAATCAGAATGTGTCAAGTTCCACTATTTTCATCATTTATGTTTACATTTTTAAACTCAAATTTAAATTTTGTTTTCTCATTAATTCTTTTTTCATTTTAGGCAAATATGCAACACCAGAGATAACAGTGAAGTACATTAAGGCAACTGTTTGGCTTGCCTCATCCATTATCTTGTGACAGTAAAAACAGGGATTACAATTCTGAAAGTTTTGCCCGCATAAGCTCTCTTGATTGGCTAGAAATGATAACTGTAATCCACTTGAAACTAAATTTGTAGTTTTAGCTAAGCACTGAATTCTGGTTGTGAACGGTAGATGCCTAGACATTAATTGCTAGCCAGACACGTGTCTAGACATGAGATTCTAGCTAGACACGCGTGTGAAAGCTGCTTTATTCGCTTCTGAGCCTTATGCTTCAAGTTTAGTTGATACTTGGTCACTTTCCAGCACATACTCGTGCAGTCTTTTTTGTCGGTTCCATGTGACGCTGGTTAAAAGTTGTAAACCCTTGATGCACTATCCATACTTTGTCTGTTACATATCTCTCAACTTATATATCGTACAGGTTTCCGACCTCTCGAGATTTTCTTAATTTTATTTGAGTTTGCTTATTCGTTTCAGCTTACTCTCTCATTCTATTTTTGAAAACGCAGCTTTCTGTTGATTCTGCAATGTCTGTTCGTAGATTCTGCTCGTCTAAAAACGAAGGCAAAAATACCCCCCCCCCTTCCTCCTCCACTTACGAATTATTATTATTTTTAGTATTGTTCAGTAGTTTCATGGAACCCAAATAAAGGAGTCGAAATTTCGTAAAAAAAAAAAAAAAAAAAAAAAAAAAAAAAAAAAAAAAAAAAAAAACAACTTGGAATAGGTGAGTTTATAAGGTTTTACGATAAAATATAGGTTTTAAACCAGAAAAACTATTTTAACTTTCATAAATAATGTTTTGAATTTGACATAAAATTTTAGAGAAAAAACACCAATTGGAAAATGCCAATAACTCTAAATTTACCTGGCAGTTCTTTTACATTCTCTATTTCCAGAGAAAACTTGGACGAAAATGCGGATATAAAAGTCAACGCTCACTGATAAAATAGGACGTATATATCGGCCATATCTTGTTGCAAAGGACTGGACATGCTGCAGTAAAATTCGCAGAGCCTAAGAAAGAAAATAAAATGTATTTAAAAATTGTTTTTTTAGACGAAAGCATTGCATCGTGTTTTTGCAGCATGCAGCATTACAAGTTGAGCAGTTGACAGCAGTGAAATCTGTGCAAAACGGTAATTTTACATACAGAAAATAGAACCTCGGTTTCAACTTCACTGAGGCAAATTGCAGAAAACAAAGGAACTGCTTACACAAAATCTTGTGATGTTAGTCACAAAATTTTGTTAGTCAATGTGATTGGCTAACAAAACTATGTTACCGATACAGACCAATAAGATTGGAGCAGACTTCCTATAGAAAAGCAATTTCTCTTTTTCATTATACGCATTAAGAAACCAATGATCCCAACAACGCAACTGTAAATAATTATGGACATAAAAGCCGTTCAACATCAACGCAAAAGCAAAGGACCATATCCGGGCATTCAAGCCTTAGGGATGACCTGAGGTTTCTTTGTACAGCAGTAAGTTGTCAGCAGCAGTAGAAACTAATATAAATTATTGAGGGAAGGGATAACGCAAAGTATTACCATATTGGTTAGTATATAACCATTGATTTTAAATTTTTTGATTAAATTTTGGTTTTAAACTATTTAATTTTATTGATTTTACATATTATTCTATAAATATTTAGGGGCAGACTTTTCTAACTGTGTTTTCTTGCTTTTCAAATTGAAATTAGAATGTGTTTGTACCTTTTTGAATTTTAAAACGCAGTATATTACCTTAATTTACCTTAGATCCTCCAGAGCCAGGAATGGCTCATAGGGCGTCTACGAAGCCTCGCCAGACATCTCGGAACTGAGCTGCAGCCGTGACATCCTCCCACTGTGGTTGAAGAGAAAGCTACGCACTTCTCAGGTCCCAGTCGTACTGCCGTCGTAGGGTGTGTCTTTGTCGACCTCTTTTCCGCCTCCCCTCGGGGCGCCACTCATATATTATTTTTGGGAGTCGATCCTCTGGCATACGAAGGACGTGACCAAGATACGTCCATCTCCTACGCATCAAGAGGTAACTAAGGGCTGACCGGTTCGCCGACGGACTTCTACGTTGGTGACCTTTTCCTGCCACGATATGTTCAGGATCCTTCTAAGGCACATGTTCTCAAAAGCTAGGACACGTTTCTCCAGTTGGACGTTTGATTTCCAGCATTCGCTAGCATAGAGGAAGATAGACATCACATTGCTATTTAGGAGTCTTAGCTTTAAGTGCAGAGAGTACTTACTACTACGCCAAACTGGTTTCAATTTATTAAAAGCCGATGTCACCTGTCCAATTCTCCTCTTAATTTCATTGGCTATTTCACCATCATAGTCAATCCAGCTCCCAAGATGCTTAAATTCTTTGACCTGGTCAATTGCTTTACCTTTGTATTTTAGTATCAGCGGGGAGTCAGATGTGGCCATGCTCTTTGTCTTACTGACATTCACCGCAAGTCTCACTTTCTCGGCCTTTTGATCTATGGCGTCAAGTAGCAGCTGCAGTCGCTGTTCCGCTTCTTCGAGAAGAACAACGTCATCTGCGAAGTTCAGATCTGAGATCTGCCAGCTGCTAATTTTCACTCCACAGCCTGAAGACTGCCGTAGAATATAGTCCATTACAATGACAAACAGGAACGGGGATAGTACACAACCTTGTTTGACTCCAGATATTATCTTGAAGAAACGCGTGTCCCAATTTTCTGTGCGAACGCAGCATTCACTATCTTCATAAAGTGCCATTATCATTTTGACTAGTTTATCAGGTACTCCATAATAATTTAGAATCTTCCATAAAGTATCTCGGTCAATAGAATCGAAAGTCTTTTCAAAATCAATGACGAGCAGGTATATCTTTTTGTTCCATTTTCTTGACTCTTCCATCATCAGCCTTAGAATAAAAATAAGGTCAGAGTAAGACCTACCAGGTCGGAACCCGCGTTGCTCTTCTCTTAGGTGTGAATCTAGGGCCTGTTCTTAGGCGTTCTAGTATGACTGTGGCTAGTAATTTGCTAGGCACAGACGTTAGGTTGATGCCCCTCCAGTTGTCACAGACTAGCACATCGCCTTTCTTGAAGAGTTTTACTAGTATACCTTTGGTCCAGTCTTTTGGAACTTTTTCGCTATTCCAGATGGCCACTAGGAGAGCAGTCCAAACGGTTATGCAGGCACGAAGGGACGCCTTGAGCATCTCTGCCGAGATCCCATCTACTCTAGGTGCCCGTCCATTTTTCAGCTTTTTCACAGCTGTCGTCACTTCTTCAGCGCTTAGGGGGTCAGCACTTACGTCAATTTGTAAAAACGGTTTGTCAGTTACTACTTCTGGATCGTCAGGACTGGGCCAATTTAAGACTTTTTCCGAAATGCGAGGCCCATCTCTCGTCAGCTTTCTGTGGATCCGAGATTACGTCCTCATTTTCATCTTTTACAAGGGATGTTCGGATTGTTTTCTTTCCGAATATCTCATTCGTTAGTCGATACACCATTTTCGAGTCTCCTTTCTTAGCAGCTTCTTCTGCAAGTGCTGCTTTTTCCTCGATAACTTTTTTTTTGTCTTTCCTTGCGCTTCTTTTAACCGCCTTATCCTCTTCTTTGTAACGGAGCTGTAACTGGGCGTTTTGTTCAGGGCTCAACGTGTTTAGGATAAGCGTCCGGGTTTCCTTGCGTTTACTGATACATTTCCAGGTGTCATCCGATATCCATTTTTCTTTCTTTCTTTTCTTGAAACCAAGGCTGGCCTTCGCGACGTCATGGTATGCACTTTTCACTGAGGTCCATATGTTTTCAACACTAGAGCCTTCAGCTTCATCGAGCCAGTTTAACGCTTGAAATTGGTTATGTAGTGATATGCAGAAGCTTCTGCGGATATCACGATCTTTCAGCTTATCAGTGTC
>JAQQPU010001702.1:51507-77426 GCA_029168905.1 Artemia sp. Kazakhstan ARC1039 | reverse complement strand
ATTACTTACTACTTGCGGACACATTCACCACATAATACTCTATGGCAAGATCCACATTATCCTTTGTCTAACAAAGGTGAAATCTTTTTTTTATCTGGTTTACTCTGTCCTTTCTTTATTCATGGCAGCTGAACATAGACTATATGAAGCAGAGGACATTATATTATGGACTGTTCTTGAGCTCCTGGTGGATCCGAATAACCCACCAACAAAGAATATACTTGACCATTTTAAAAAATTAAAATGGTAAAACTTGAAGAAATTAATAATTTCCACGAAACTAATAATTTCTTATATATGATTAAATTCTATTTTCATTCCTTAGAATTCAAGTCAGAGACCTGTTATGTGGCCCGTCGTAAGTTCAACTTGTAGTCAGAATAATGCGTAGAGTACGAGGAGAAGTGGTACATTTTTTACGAGTACGAGGAGTTTGTTGTACATTTATTTAAAATCCCATATACTCCACAGCTTATTTGTCCCCAATTTTAAATTATTTTCTATGATATGGTATTTTTGTGTGTCTTCAAAAATAGAACTTATAGTGCCGAACACAATGGTTTATATGTGTCTTAAGGGAAGGATAGATCAAACGATGCGTTCAGGGGACAAAAATCAGTTTAAATCCATTTTTCAGGTAGGGTTTTTACAAAAATTGAGTCATGGAGTTTGTTTTCGTACAGTTGCGCCACTTGGGGGGGGGGGGGGGGCAGTTGCCCCCCTCCGATAATTTTAGAGAGAAAATCATTGTATAGCCCATGCCCCTTGACTCACCGAATGTAGAACCCTCTTGCCCCCTCCCAGTAAAAGCACTGGAGCTACGACCCTGTTTGCGTGTGTTTCTTCGATGGGCATTGCTAAAAAATACAAATCGAAAAATACAGTATTTTGTAATATCCAACTTTGACCTTTATCGAAGAAATTAAAATAATCAGTTGATAAAATCAGATAAAATACACTGTTGTCACACGCCAACAAGATAAACAAAATAAAAAAACAAGATTAACAAAAGTATGTCAAAACTCCATAATATTTGCTAGAAAAATTAACGTAAAAATAATCCCCCCCCCCTCCTATAAAGTTGTATTTATCCAACATCGCACAGATGGAAAGCTCTTAGACCGAAAAAGACAGAGAGAAAAATTAGTTACAATATTTCATCCTTACTGGCATGTCTCTCAACTCTCTATTGGTTCGATCTTATTTAGTTCTTTTCTTCTTTGTCTATAGATAGATAGATAGATCAAGTATTTCAAAAGCCCAAGAGCCATATACACACAAAAATTTATGAAAAATAAAGAAATCACAACAGAACAAATTACGAAACACACATTAACATGATACATAGCGAACAATACCTTATGGTAAATTATCGAGGAAGTAAGTTTAATTCCATATAATTAATAATAATTAATTGTAAAAACTTTTCCTTCTTTCTAATACCTTCTCTATGTACGCACCAATACGAAATATTGTGTTTGGATTACTACTTTGTAAAATTTTAGGAAGCAGCAAAAGAATCCCATGTAAGTAATTTTCCCTTAAATCAGAGAGCACCGGGCACTTTCGGAGAAAATGGTCCAAATCTTCGTCCTCATCCCTACAAAGAGGACACACATACCGACCATCAGGATGTAATATCCCCCTGTCGAACACCATTTGCCTGCTCTGGATTGGAAGGCAATTCGCCCTAAGCTGAATCCATCGACATAAAATCATAGCCGGTAAATTGAATTTAAAATAAATTTCCTCTCCAAAACTAGGTTTAACCTGATTATAATGATTCAATGTAGCAGAATTTAAAACCAGCCCTTGCCAATACTGAATTTCTTAACCCTCTAAGATAAATCGTACCTGGCTTACTAAATTTGTTGGTAGATCACGGGAACCAAGACCGTCATTCCATAAGTAAGGCATTCCCACTCTTTCTAGTAATGACCTAATTTGGGATGGCCACGACGTTTTCGAACCATAACTCAACATCTGATAGTAAGAAGCTCTTGCTAGACTATCTTCATTACACCTAATGAGCTTCAATCAAAATCTAAGCATCAAAATAGACCTACGTAGTTTTAACGAAAACAGGCCCATATCACCTTTCAGAATCTGTGAATGAGTTGTCTGATGTAATCCAAACAGTCTTTTATAATACTGGAGCTGGAGGGACTCCAACTTCTGTGCCGCTTCTCCGCCCCAGATCTCTGCTCCATATTCTATTACTGGTAAAATTTTTGTATTAAATATTCTTTTATGCATTTTTAGGTTTTTAATTCCCATTATCGTCGGATTTCTAAAAATTGCAGACATGGCCACTTTACCTCTATTAATTAGTTCATCAACATGACTCTTTAAACTTCCATTTTCCGATAAAACAAATCCTAAATATTTTATTCTTTTACTTACTTTCAGTTCCTTATTATTAAATTTAAATTTATAATTATCTTCGCCACTTGTTTTCCTTTTTTTAAAAATAACAACTTCACTCTTTTCAACATTCAGCCTTAATTTTTTCATCTGCAAATATTCTTCTATAAGACTCAAAAGCGTCTGCAGATCTTACGGTGTACTAGCCACCAAAGCAATATCATCTGCAAATAATAGTAGTGATAGTTTATGGGTCCCTAGACTAACTTTCGGAGGCCATCTATTCTCTAGAAAATCAACAACATGATTTATAAAAATATTAAACAATTTAGGAGAAAGAGTGCTGCCTTGTTTTACTCCCAGCTTAATATTAAAAAGCCTAGAAAACCTGTTACCAACTAACATGATTCCACTCACACAAATATACATACTCACTAGAAACCTCACAAACAAATGAGGGAGGCCAATTCTAAACAGGGCATCCTTCAATAGCTCTCTGTCGACACTGTCGAACGCCTTGTGGAGGTCCGGAAATCCCACATAAAGACAAGTTTTTCCCTTTCCATATTTATCAATTAATGCCTTTAAAATAAATATTGTATCTACCGTCCCGTACCCTGTCCTAGAAAGCCTGGTATCTAGTATTTTCTCCATTACCTTACTTAAAGTAGGGACAAGCGCTATTAAACGATAATTCATGTGCAACTTAGGGTTTCCTCTCTTAAAAAGCGGCATAAACAATGATCTCTTCCACTTATTTGGCCATTGTCCTGAAGTTAACACCTTATTACAAAGAAAAACATTTATCGACATAAAAATTGAAACAAAATTCTTAAATAACGTTATTGGCACACCATCAACACCCGCAGCCGAACCTCCTTTTAAATTCTTGAATACAAACTTAATCTCATAGTTACTCACTTCCCCTACTAAATCAAAATCATGTTCCTTCATAGGATAAACAACCATCTCTGTGGTATGTGCTACCTCTTGTTTTTCTGCACAATCACCTTCCAAGCTTTCCAGGTAATCAGGCCAGGAATTGGCATCTGGAGCCACCTGTGTATTTCCTTTTTCATTTCCAATATCATTCCTTATATAACCCCAAAACTTCTTAAAATCTTTATTTCTAAAATCATCTGCAATATCCAGTTTCTTCTTAATCTCAAACTCTTTTTTTTCCTTTTAATTAACCTTTTATAATCTCTTCTTTTATCTTTATATTCGGCTAATCTTAAACTTTGATCTTCAGCTCTATCACATTCTTTTAAATGACTCAATAAATATCTGACCTTTTCTTTCATTAACTTACATTCCAAATCAAAATATCGCTCATTTTTTTTCCTTTTTTTTCAGATTACACGATACTGCACAACTGCAAATTATTTCATTTAACTCCATAATTATACCATGTATATCTTTTCCATCTTCTTCTAACGCTTTCAACTTATTTGTTACATGCAACTTCATAAGCTCCCTTTTAAATGTTTCAAAATCATTATCGGTTAAATTATATCTAATTCGTTTTCCTAAGCCCTCTAATCTAATCTCCCCATTACATAAATTTCTAACTCGAGGAACATCATCCTGAAGCTTCCCAGTCTTCAGCTCAAGCTTAATAGCTCTATGATCGGATCCAACTAAATCTAGTACATCAATATCAATCCATTCAGGTACAAATTTCGTATTAATCAGCGCATAATCTATAACACTTGGAGTTGGACCCGAAAGGCAAGTAAAATCACCCAGAACCTTATCATTTCCAAACCTTCCATTCGCAATGATCAGACCATGTTCCCCGCAAAGCACCAGGAGCTTTCTTCCCCAAACATTTATTTTTCTTTTTTCATCCTTATTACTTCACGGTATTCTACAACAAATTGGGACCAAATCTCCTAAATCTGAGATTAATAAATCTGGAACCTCAACCTCAACCTCATTTAAATCCCCCATCAAAACGCACTCGAAATCACTATAACTTTCTTGCATTAGCGACAGTTCATCATCTAAAATTTCCCAAGTATTTTCTCCACTATACGAACTATTTTGTGGAGGGATATACACAACGCCCAAAATTAATCTCTTCCCACATTTAAAACAAATACGCAGCCAAAGTAAGTTTTCAGATCTACTATTAACTATTTCATAACCATCAATGGCTGATGATTTAATCAAAACCAAAATACCACCATAATGTCTATTATTTTTTGCTGGTTTAGGCACAACCTGTTCAACCAAATACCCTGGGAGAGGTGATATAGGAGAATGATCGTTCCATGTTTCAATAAACGAAATCACGTCAAACGAAAGTAATTCATCATATAAATAAGGCAACTTTTCACGTAGTCCTTGTATGTTCCATGACACTAAACTCAGTATATGGCCCTTTATTTCCTATGCGTCTATGCTTTCTGTCAGTGCATTAATATCACTAGCCACTTCTTGGAGTTTCTCGTTCCTGGCCTCTGTCGAGGAAAAGGCAAAATGGTAATACTCACGACTGCGACTATTAATATCTGTTAGCACTCGCTGTCTAATATCAACAAAATCACGGGAAAAACCACTGCGAGGTCTTCTGTTAAGTCCTTTTCTTGGAGAATGGTTTTCTCTGGGTGCCACGTTACGATTGACTGGTCGATGTAGGTCATCAGGGCTAATAACAGCACTGGCAGGTCTTTTAGTTGCCGATACTGCCAGAGAATAGGCTGTTGATGGTATCACTGTCTCGGCATCACTATCACTGGCATCACTATCTAGCCCCATCGGGATAACAGCAGGGTAATTTGGAAGCCTAGCACTAGGAGGTGGACCAAGATTTTTAACTGGCACCAAGTTACTTTTAACCTCAATCACAGCCTTTCCATCGTACCTGAATAGTCGGCCTTGGATAAACAGCTTGTCACCTCGTAGCTTTGCATCACGGTCGTCGTTCTGTGCAAGATTCTTAATTTCCTTTAAGTGTTTACGGGCTTCTCTTTGTTTAGCCGTGTAATCTGGGGCCACCGATAGACCAACCTTTCTCAATAAGGAACTATTTCTTAAGATGTAGTCTCTGATTTCGACCGAGTTTAGCTTCACTACTACTGGCCCTGATTTCAATCTAAAAATGTCACGTACATCCCCTCGACTTATTTTGAGAGAAGGCCTAGCACGGTTTAATAAATCCATTATTTCTTGCTTCACAGTATACTCGCCAAGGTGTTGCGGAGTATTATTATAAATAATCAAATTTGTTCTTTTCTGCTCTGCTTCGAGCTGGTTGGCTCGTTCAAATGTAATTACTAGGTCTGATTTTACATTTTCCAGCTATTTTTTAATTTCTTCATTTGTCTTAGCATTGCTAGATAGCTGTGTACTAATGTTATTCATCTGTAATTGTAAGGCAGCAATGCTATCCGAAAGTCCAGGAATTGCATTAACTTTCTCCGAAAGCGCTGGTAATAAATCCAATTTGAAATTTATTTCTCGCAAAAACTGGGCATTTTGCATTTTCTCGGCCTCTATTGTTTGGTTTGTCATTTTCACACTTTGGATCTTATCGATGTACAAATGTAGTCCTTAATTTGATCTAGTATCGTAACAAAGCAATAAGTTATTTTTCTTGTCTTCAAAAAAGATAATCGCAATTTTGGCACAAAGCCACACACAGGTAAAAATTGGTTACGCAAGCTGTCCAGGTTTATTCCTGTATTTTATCCGATTGAATTGCTCTTAACTCTCTAAACTCTGAATCAATACTGATAGATTAGTATATATCACTAAAGGGTAAGTCCGGTGAGACCCTCTTCTCAGGCATAGTATATAGCGAATAAACTCATCCTACACTTGATGAGAATTAGCATAGCATAAATATTATACAGTATGGAAAATTCCTACCTTCTCTATTGAAGATTTTTGGGACAGATTAGTCTCGCGGATTTCTTCATTACTCCGCCTTCGTGCATGCGCAATGACAAATTTTTATTGCATTGCGATGTGAATATAATATTTATGCTGTGATAACAAAAAACTAAATCTATTGCTCTGCCTTAAAGGTAAACTTCCTTCCTCGCATGCTGTAATGTGTCCCATTTCTGAACTATATTTTCCATACTGTATAGTATTAATGCTGTCACTACATCAGGGTAGTACCTTCTTAGTCCCAAAAGAGTATTTTGGGATTAGTTTTCCAAAGAATAATTTTTCAATTATTACTATAGAAAAATTGAATATATAAAGAGAGCTAATCCTTGCTGTGCATAATTAGTAAGTTTTGGGACATGATTTCATCTTTTTTCCCAGCGAAAGATTTCAGCAATGATTCTCAAACAAAACAATGTCTTGTACAAGAGACACGACTTGAGAACCAGATTTACGTTTAAGTTGATAATATCAGTATTAATAAATAAGTAGTTCGAAATAATACCTCGTTTCTAGGGCTATTTTCCATTTTTCCTGTCATACGGGCCCAAAGGTGGTAAATTTTGATATTTGCCTGTTTTTTGTTGTTTTTTTTTACTCGAGTGCTGGTTCAAAAGGTTTGCCTGTAGTACAATAAACTAAAACAATAAATTAAGAAATCAATGTTGTATTTTAAAATAAAACTACATATTTCAAATTATATTTCAGTCAAAAACTAGGTCATGTTTCTTTCATCCTTTCTTTGTCTATCTGACTTACCGCATGAGGCTGTAGTAATTCAAAAATTGTTGTGTGAAATCTGTGGCTAAAAATTGGATATACATCCCATTGCTTTAAACAAAGTCAGTTGATTCGATTCGATATATCTGCTATATCCTAACTTATTTGCATCTCCAGTACTAAAATCTATTTTCTGAAAATGTGCTCCGTCTTCTTTTCTTACTTACTGTAATAATTAAAAATCAGACCACTTGTAATAAAAATAATTTTCATCGTATCTTGAATGGCATTAATCCATCCTTGTACAAACAACAGTCGTGATATTTAAACACACATTTCATTTTTTGGTTTTAATATGAAATTGATGTTGTGAAACATACCGCCTGTTGAATTAGAACAGCCGAAACGTGTCTTAAAATCCCACAGAAACTTCCAAGAGCCGAGTTATCAATAGCATTTTGTTTCAAGCCTTTGTTTGCTCATCTACACATACAGCGTGAAGCGAAACTGGGTATCATTCAATCAGCCAAATTACGAATTATAAGGGTCATATATGCATTTTTAGAAGAAGCATTTTAAATTTCTCCCGTTGAATTTTCTCCATCCCACAACGCACAAATTGAGATTTCGTCTTCTTCCTCTAAATCTTAAATTAATTTTGTCACACGAAAGCAATTTGTGGTTTGGCTTATTGTCTATAAACATTACTAAATTTTAACAGATTTCAAATTTGAACCAGCCGTTTTTGAATAAATTGTGTTAGTTTATTGTGCTTCAGCTTTTTAAGCAGAATTGTGGTAAGGATAGAATCTTTTGATAATCAGTTTTGTCTACACTGAAAGCTTCAATTTTCTTACAAATTTATTCATTGTCGATGAATTGCTGAAATCAATTCAACGTATTTCAGTACTGAAGCAGAATTATTTAACTTGAAAAGTATCGATTGAACAAACTGTTAATGACCCAGTTTTTGTAAATTCAAGGATTCAATGCGTAAATTCAAGGATTCAAGTGACGAACCATGAAGAAGAAGAAATAAGCAAATATTTCGACAAGGACCTCCGCCGAGTCGTCCTCAGTGCTAAACAAAAAATAAAGAAAAGAAAAAGAAACCAACGAAAATCGAACCTCTCGAAATTTACTTGTCAACGACAGAACAGAAACTGAATAAGATGGATAAATTTACATGGATTTCATAGAACAGTCTGCTTTGAATAGTTTCCACTTAAAACACTCTATCTGGTTTCGTTTCGTTGATGATATCCTTTCTGTTTGGGGACATGGACAAGACTCTTTAAGAGATTTTTTGGCAAATTTGAACTCTTTTGATCCGAATCTCCAGTTCACAATGGAACTCGAAGATTCAGGTAAGCTGCCTTTCTTGGATGTTTTTATTACAAAAACTATTTCTAGCCTTGAATTTTCTATATTTTGAGCCAGTTATTGTAAACAAATAGGGATTTTCAGCAGTATTGCCTCTGTATCAATTTGCGCATATCCCATTCCCATCATATTTAGAGTAGAATCACAAACCATAGCTCCTTTTTCAGATGGCCGCCATCTAAAAGGGAACCATCAAAGCCATGGTCCATGAGACATCACTTGGTGCAGAAAAAGGAATTCATTCTCCTCTAAGATTTTGAAAGTAAAGTCTGAGTAAAAGTCAACTTTTGTTGAGTAAGAGTCCCGTGTCAACTTTTGTATGTTGCGTCATATTTAGAGTGAAATCACAACCTATAGCTCCCTTTGGCCATGGCCTCTTCATCGTGTGGGATAAATATTCTTGGCTGAAACTGTCAAAATATCCCTTTGACGGATGGCTCTTTCGAGAGTATCACAGGTCAAATTATGGTCACTTCTGTTTTGTTGTGTTTTGATTGGTTGTTTGCTATATTGAGGCAAATATATGAGTGATTTCGTATGCATCGTCTTGGTTTAGTATTCTCGTTAGACCTTAAAAGAGAAACAAATAATTTATTTTTACTAACAGAAATTAGCTTCTTTGACCAAGTGTGGCGCCGATTCCAAGATTTTTTTGGGAAAGAGAACGGAGAGGATTTTACCATTTCTTGGTCATAAATGGGTCAAAACTGGCGAGAAAATTGCACGCAATTATGAAAATCTCGTAGTTCATTTTCTATGATTGCTTTAGCAATTCTTAACATTTATTTCTTAAAACAGACAAATACTAGTAACTGTTTGCTCATATTCTGTTCTTAAAAATCAAACTAAAAGAGAAGGATACTATTTTATATTTATAATTTTTCAACGAAAAGACTGTCTCTGTAAATTGATCTGACAAAAAGACAAAGAACACAAGTAGATTTTGCTCCTGTGCACACCAAAATGTCTAAGTGTCCGTCCAGACCTCAGTTTCCTGACAGCTCCCCTTCATACGTAAGATTTGATGCTTGTCTTCAGTAAATTACTACAAAACATCTCTAGAACTTCAAATTGTACCAGTCAGGAAGCTTTAGCGTAAGAGGAGCGTTCGCATAAATGTACGGCTGGGTCTCTGCTCCTTAGCAAGCGCATGACCAGACATACATATATAGGCATGAATCTCTTACTGGAGCTGTATTTGAACGCCACTTTATTTAAATTCACGAAACCAAGCCAATTTAAATGTTATTTGATCACTATTAATGTTAGTTCTCTTTTTTTTTCTGTTTTTTAATAGTCTGTATTAATATAGAAATCAATCAAGTACATTAACGCTAAAAACTCATAAAATGTAAAGAGTGGACGTGGATAAATTGGCTTCTGAATAGATCATACCCAAGACACGATTTGATAGTTATTTTACAACACTTTTAAGCAGAGGTGTAAATTCGTCCAAATTCTGGGCGGGGGGGGGGGGGGGGAAAAGATATACCGAATTTTCTCGGATCAAATGAAAATTACAGTGAAAAATGAGCCCTATCAAGGAGGCACACTTGTGCCTCTTTAAAGAGGCGACCCACCACAATGTTAAGCGATTTCCGGTCCTAGCGGTCGCAGAGAGACGGCGGTGATCGCATTTTGCAGCCTAAGCTCAAACTAAGAAACATGCAAAATTTCACCCCCCCCCCCTCCGACTCTATCTTCATGGGGGAAAGTGGGCCGGAAGTTTCGACCCTCCCACCACAGCCCTCCCCTTAACGTTGTCCGATTGGGCTGAAATTTAGAGGATAAGCTTTCCTAGGGCCTTGGAGCTTATCCTCAAAACTTCAGCTCAATCCGATCATTCCTTCCCTGTTTTCCAAAAACCAAATATAGCCACTTAATGTTCATCAAATTTTTTTTATCAGCCACGCCTACAGGCCACAGTTGGCAACGGATCCGGTTGAATGAGGACTCATTCAAAGCGGAATTCAACCTGTTAGGGCCTTTTGATATTTTCAGACCGAAAAAATTATCCCCCGAATTTACATTTACGAAAAACGTCGTTTCCCCATAAGAGCCCATGTTAATTTTTGTAATTCCTAAAAGCACAGTATTTCATTATTGAATTAGATCAAAATAGTCCTCTTAACCTGACAAGACCGACTGCAAGCTTCCAAAAATTCCAGCTCTTTCCCAGAAGTTTTTTTTGTCGAAAAACGAAAATCTTACTTTGTATTTGCTTGCGTCGAAAATAGATTGCAGAGACTTTGACAAAAAAACCGTTGGGTTTTTTCTGTTGCTAAGCCAATAAAAATAACGAAACAATAGTCTCTGATAGTATAGTGGTTACTATTCCTGCCTGTCATGCGGAAGACCCGGCTTCGATTCCCCGTCAGAGTAAATTTTTAATATATTGAATTTAAAGTAGTATCTCTTAAATTTAAAGTTTAAAAAAGAAACTCAGTTTCTTTTTTAAATCCAATCTATTAAATCCTTCGGCTCAACAGGCGTCTCCAGAAGAATATCACAGTCGGCCTTCAGCTTACAGGTAAGTCTCCACTGCTTTGACAACATGCCGTATACCCGCATGCTCGAAGAAAAGTTGAAAAAGGAAAATTTTACTGTGCATTTGATTTGAGTATTCAGGACTTAAAAGCCTTAACACAAGAATCTTCGAAAGCGGGGGGTTTGGGGGGGGCGGCAGCCCCCCAACTTTAACTCCTGACACGATCAGCTAACAGTTAGTCAAGCAATAATAAGTAATAAACTGTACAAAAACGTCCAGAAATTATTTGAAAAAAACTACATTTTCTAAAGAGTTAAAGAGGCTGAGTAACAAGTTCGAACCTTAAAACGTACAGGAATTAGGAGGTACAGTTGGGGGGCTGCTGCCCCCCAAACCCCCCGCTTTTGCAGCCTCTTTTGTTAAGATTTTTATTTTGGGGGTCTGCCGCCCCCCTCAGCCCCTGCTTTTTCCCTTGCAAAGAAATGCTTTGCAACACGAACGAAGTCTGCTTGAATTTTTTACCGTAAGGACATCTTATTGCATCTCTTTGATTAGAAACAGTACTGAGCCTGATTTTTTACAAGAGATTTTTCCCTAACCGATAACAAGCTATAATGTGATGAACTTAACAATTTTGAACAGAAAAAACAGGGAACAGAAGAAGGGCTCAGCATAAACAAGCAGTTTAGGTTCAGGTAGGTTCGGGTTCATCAATTTTTCCATCATACATAATCACACTGAATACATAACTATACTTGGCACAGAGACAAGTTTGTAGTTATAACTGTAACAGACTGAGTTGTCATTGCCAAATTCTCTGAAGATTTAAAAAAAAATGCCATTGAAACAGTTTCATTCGTGTTGGTACGACCAACTGATTGCAGGCTACAGGACTTAAAAAACCTTAACAAAAGAGGCTGCAAAAGCGGGGGGTTTGGGCGGCGGCAGCCCCCCAACTGTACCTCCTAATCCCTGTACGTTTTAAAGTTCGAACTTGTGACTCAGCCTCTTTAACTCTTTAGAAAACGTAGTTTCTTTCAAATAATAGTACTATAAATGCAAAGAAATACTGAAGAAAACTGACCCGTTTCTTTGACTTATGCACGCTTATCTTAGTTTTGACAAGATTTTTGAAGAAACTAAATTTCAGCTGGGTTGGGGACAAACTAGGGTCTGAGGAGAGTGGCAAACTGGGGTCTGTAGGGGGCAGTTGCCCCCGCCTCATAGAAAATTACGCCCCTGCTTATTCTTAGAAGGTTCAATGTAAGATCAAGAGTGACTAAAAAAAACTAATTTTTTTATCCAAGCAGCCCTTTTTCATAGCAAAATTCACGGTCTAGGCCGCTAAGAAATTAGGGTCTTATATGCCATTATTCAACCATTTACCAACGTATTACAGCCGGGTAAAGGAAAGCTTTTCAGGGTGGGTGTAGTTAATAACGAGGGACTCAAAAGCCCAGTGTATTCCTTGGACGGGTGAAGAAGCCGAAGTACCTTATACCATGGCTCATTAATGCAGGCGTTACCCGAGCATAGGTATACACTTATGCCTGGTTTGGAGCGGAGTATTTTCATGACTCCTCCCAATAAGCAGTTGGTGAAAATTCAGTAAGAGCCCTTGCGGTCCATCGATGAAATTTTAAAAAATCAAAAATTGTTCCAAACACGGTCTTTCCCCTCGAATAATTCATTTGATTTTCCCGATTTATAACATGTACAAAGCTTAACAAAAAAATAAAATAATGTGTTTTAAATTAAGGATGGAAGTACACTCAAGATGAGATTAAGACAAGGAACGCTCATAGAAGAAAGCAAACACAAATAAACCAAAGATTATTAAGAAACAATCACTTCTATTCATTTATCAACATTCCGGGTTAATTAAGTTTCATCAGGGGATTCAAGTTAACTAAACACCAATTTGCTACAATAGCTAGCTCTGAACCATTTCAAGCGAATGCTCACTAGATTGGAGGATTGGATTCCTCTAAAATACCAAGGACAATGAAAGTAAAATGTGACTGTTTGAGTTGATTATGTGTGATTTAACCACAGATGCCTTGAAAATTTAGTAAAAACCAGGAATTTAATCTTCAATAAAATGACCTCCATACACAGTTATGCAGTTGTTGATAGTAGCGGGCGTCAAATTTAAAAAAAAGGAATGTGGGCAAAAAATCAGCAAAAAACATATGACATCAAACATTTTATGAAGGTGCATCTTTCGTTTGAAGGTCCAGTTGTCTTTGGGATTGACAGTGTTAATATTTGAACTTTGACGGACTGAAAGCATTGATAAAGTCAATTAATTCGTTTTTCTTATCTTTTTCCCCATTCAAAGTAGCAGCTTTGACGAGAATGTGGCACTGCCCTAATAACTTCATATTTTTGAAAGAACCAAAAGAAAAATCATAGAAAATGGTTGTCTTCGGGTATGAATAACCTAAAATAGGTCCAGAAGTCAAATAATGTTTTTAATTTGAAATCTTTGGTACTTCAATGAAACGAATGGGCTTTTAATAAAATAGGCGACGCGAGGTTCAAGTACATTGGAACGACTTACAAGAAAGCCTTAGACAGCAAGAAACGCAACTCAAGCGAATTCTATTTCGGAAGTTTTACTGCCATCTAGTTCCTCAGAAGTAAACAATTTGTTAATTATAATTGTCAAATGAAACTCAGAGAGGAAAGAAAATAACAAAGTGAAAAATAAAATAAAAAAGATGAAAAACGAGAATTTTGTCAGCCAGTGGCGAACCATGAAGAAGAAGAAATAAGCAAATATTTCGACAAGAACCTCCGCCGAGTCGTCCTCAGTGCTAAACAAAAAAGAAAGAAAAGACAGAACAGAAACTAAATAAGATGGATAAATTTACATGGATTTTATAGAACAGTCTGCTTTGAAGAGTTTCCACTTAAAATATTCTATCTGGTTTCGTTTCGTTGATGATATCCTTTCTGTTTGGGAACATGGACAAGACTCTTTAAGAGAATTTTTGGCACATTTGAACTCTTTTGATCCGAATCTCCAGTTCACAATGGAACTCGAAGATTCAGGTAAGCTGCCTTTCTTGGATGTTTTGATTATAAAAACTACTCCTAGCCTTGAATTTTCTATACATAGAAAGCCGACTCATAATGATCGATATCTACATTTCTCTTCCCATCACCCTCCTTCTGTGAAAAGAGGGGTAATAATCTCTTTAGTCGACAGAGTTTTAAAAATGTGTTTCCGTAATCATATAAATTCTGAATTAAACTATGTCAAGGATATTCTTTTCTGCAATGGTTACCCAATCAAACTTATTGAAAATATCATACATAGACGATTAAAAAAGATAAAACAACAAAATAGGGAGCTCGCCCCCTTGATTCAATTACCCCGGCAATTGAGAAAAAACTTTCATCACTTTACCATACATCCTGAAACTTGGCGATAAACTTGTAAAATTAAAAAAAAACATAATCTCTCTGTTTCTTTCAAAACCGAACAAAAAGTTGAACATTTTTTCAACTCAGGAAAGGATAAAACTGACCCTGTACTGGATAATGGTGTCTACAGAATCCCGTGTTCATGTGGGAAATTTTAGATTGGTAGGATCCATCAACAACTAGGTGAACGTTTGTATGAGCACAAAATTTCAATAGATAAGTCCCTGAGATGAAAAAATAACGATGACAACTTTCATTCGGCATTGGCTTCGCATATTTTCGTAAATCCGACCCATCTGGTTCTTTTTGACGAGGCAACCTTAATATCTACTGTAAATGGCCTACCACAAACTTTTAAAGAGGTAATTGAGATAAAAAAAATACATGAACCAAAATTTAGCAATAAATAGAGATACTGGAGATATTTCATTAAGCCCAATTTACGACAGTTTAATTTTGAAGAACTCAATATTTTTACCCGGTATAACATGAAAGAACCTATTTGCACATCAAATGATGATCGAATTTGTAGGCCAGCCAAAGCAATAGCAAAACAAAGGATTACTGCCCAATCATCTTGGTAGTTTTCTTTTTCATTGATTCCAACCTGGTTCTTATTTAGTTTCTGTTCTGTCGTTGACAAGTAAACTTCGAAAGGTTCGATTTTCGTTGGTTTCTTTTTCTTTTCTTTCTTTTTTGTTTAGCACTGAGGACGACTCGGCGGAGGTCCTTGTCGAAATATTTGCTTATTTCTTCTTCTTCATGGTTCGCCACTGGCTGGCAAAATTCTTGTTTTTTCACCTTTTTTTTGTTTAATTTTTCATTTTGTTATTTTCTTTCCTCTGTGAGTTTCATTTGTCATGTATAGCCAGTGTGGTCTAAGAATGTATAATTATAATTGTTAATTCTAATAGCCACAAGAGGCACTCAAGTTACCTATTATAATTTTATCATTCCGATATATGACGTATTCTTTCTATCAGTAAAGTAAATATTTGTCCATGGAGTTGAAATCGATATTAACATCGGGTGGCATAAAGTTTCTGAAACCAGTGTCTAGTTGCAAACCCACGTGGATTTCAAAGCTCATGGCAATTCACATTGGCTTTAAACAAGTATATAAATACGGGAAATAAGTTGAATTAAGAGCCTCATTCACGTAGCCTGTCCAAAGAACAGAGAATTAATGCGTCTGATTTATATTCTCGTCGACAACTCAGCGTTCGAGTAATTCTCTGTCAACACAAATATCGTCTTCAGTCAACCTAACAAAATGTTATGTACATCTCTATGTCACTACTTTTTCTCTACTGAATTCAGGGTTGCCAGAAAGTCAAACAAAAAACAAGCCCGAGCCATTGAAAAACAAGCCAAAATACGCTCGAGCCTTTGAAAACCAACTCTGCCATCATGGTCAGTTCATAACGTTCTAAAATTGCCCAAATTTTTGTGTCTCACAACAATTATCGGTGCTAAAGTCTAATTAAAATTTTGCGCGTGTCGCGGCTTGCGCCGCGACACGCACATGGCCCGATAAGTGTAGTTGGATTAGTTCTAGATCAGTTTTTTTTTGTCCGGTTATTTCAAACTTAGAACCAATCTTTCGAAACAAACACGGCAAAAAGGTGATCCTGATTAAATGAAATTTCGCACAAATCTCTCAAAACAAATACGAAAAAATGCAGTCCAGACTTTTTGTTACTTCCTTAACCTTTTTCAAAACCCACATCATTTCGTTCATGACAAAATTAAAAAATTGTGTTACGAAATTGCTACAAATTGAAGCACGTGTTACAGTGCTAAACATGATGAAATAGTACTACACATGATGAAATAGTACTTGTTCTTTCGTGCTAAAGTCAGAAATAGTTTTGCCCCTAATCTAATTCTACTTTTACCTTGCTTGCTTACCCTTCGTTCATCCTGCTCCACTTTCACGGAAGAACAACGATTTATGTGATCTGCCAGAATTCGTCTGTTTTTAGCTGCAGTTTTATGCGTCATAATGGTTAAACAGCTGTGAACTCTCTTTATTAACTTTTAGAATTTAATTTGACTTATTCCACTGAATACGCTAGGAACAACCACAAGCCAAAGACATACAATATCTTTGGTTTATTATCGCATACAAATTTTTGTTACACGTTATTTGGTACAGTTGCAAGACAATATTTAAAGATAACTATATGATTAAAGTAAGGCCCCAAAAAAAAACGTGAGAACGGGGTTAATGCAAAAGCCTTCGTAATCCCAAGATGAAATAATAGAGACAACTAAAAAAACAAAAACAGAAAAGAAAGACACTTTGATCCATAAGGCACTAATAGATTTAAGACTCAAAGGAGGCTAGGATATCATCTAGATCGACTAGATCAGTTGTTTGGTCAGTTTCTTCGACTCCACAAGCCTTATAATATCAATATTAAAAATCAACATACGCTTTGTAGGCTCAGACGTTGAACAACAAGAGCCCCATGCTGACAACCACAGACTGAACACAAATATTGAGTTCAACATGGGCAAGATCATACGGTCTCGGAGCTTCCTCTTAATGACATTCATCATAGAAAAGAGCCGTTCCACTATCTCATTGCTAATTGGCAAAATCAACAGGGTCGATGCCCACTTGGCTAATTCACGAAAAGAAAATGCCCCAACAGCATCGAGATAATGCAGGACAGTTATCCAGAACTGAGAGGAGTCTTTGGGGTTTGTTCTTCCACACACAAATCACAAATTAACGTCCAACAGTTTCCTCCACTGATTCTCCGAGGTACTGAGATAAGTGATAACAGAAATTTTCAATGGCAAGTCTCCAAATCGGGGTCGAAACTGAGACAAGCAAATCCCAGGGGATAAAAATTTCAGCTTTAGGAGCGAATCCAGAGCAGGAGGCATTCGTTTAAGCACCGCTTTAGCCGCAGTTTTCAGGAACGCGAAACGACGCATTTTGATTTCGCTCTTCTGTGTGTCTGAAAGTTTAGATTTGGCCAGTTCAATCAGGAACTCGTGTCCGTAATCAACTTGATCTGGAGGCAAATAATTGATTTCAAAGTCCATATTAACCATCAAAGACACTGCAGATGAGCAGAGTATCCTACACAGGAGACTTAGTATCAAACCCTAGAGATCTTCAAAAAGACGAAATTGATCAGCGTGTGTGTGCTGAAACAGCAAGTTGACCCTTTGAAACTCGGACAGCAATGGCTTCATGAACACAATGAAAATTCTGTTTTTCTCATCTTGATACATAGCGTGTAGCACTCTGGCAGTATAGCAACGTTCTTTCTCTTTGGCTAGACTGAAGTGTGAGGTGAGCTCCAAGTACTGTTCATGTATGCAAACCAAGGCATAGTACCGAGAGAGCCAACGAGTATTTGAGGGAGAAATAATACGTAAGGGTATCTCCATCGTTTATCAGCTTAAATACATGTTGATATATCTCCCTTCTAAGGGGGCTTACATTAAACCATTTATATGTTTCAGACATCATAAACTCAAAGTTCGAAGGGAGTTCATAGACCGCCTCTGAAGCACTATTCTAGACAAGCTACTTTTGATATCTTGGAAGTGTTAGGTTAGGAAATCAAAACTTTCAGTGATGAATCCAGGACCAAAAACATAATCTGGGAAGGTATTGCCATTCTACTATGTTAATCCCTACTGATTTCTAAGTCTTGTAATTTGACAAAACAACGTTATATCTTAATTTTGAGTTTTATTAGAGCAGAATTTTAAGCGATATAAAAGGTTTTTTCCTAAATTTAGGAAATGTATTTCCAGATCTTGGAAACTTCCCAAATTTGGATTGAGCAAAGTTGTAAAGCTGAAAACACCTTTTTTTTTGTTCTTTTTTTAAGCAGAAGATCTATTCTGCATGGTTTCACTTTTATAAAACAAAGGTTTTTAAAGGTCATCAAAGGTCAGTGCCCTCTATCGGGAAAAGGAGTAGAGATGGATTGGCTACTTCAAAATATCTTCCCAGGACATACTTCAGTCTGTAAGCCCATCCCCGAAAGCTTCATTTTTGTAACCTAACCCTTTCCAAAGATAGCAACAAATAGCTTTTCTGGAATTTTACCATATATAATTCAGACTATATATTTGAATGGGCGCCTATAAGGGGGAATAAGGAGGGAGCGCCTTTACCTTAGTACTCTTAGCATCATTAGTTACAGTAACTATAGTTGTAGCACTAAAAGTACACACATAGTGCCTTCTGGATAGTTCAAAATCCCCCGCAATGTACTCTTAAAGATCTAACTTATTAATATAAGTTGTTCTTGAGATATTGCTCTGTCACCTTTTTGAAAGTCCACATGCTCATAGTTTGTTTTGATTTAGTTCAACGTCTGCCTAAATATTTCTTGTATTTGATTACTGAGGATGTTGTTATATTCTTTTTGGACTATTGCTCTGAGGGTTGTAGGGGGGGGAGGGGTGGCATTCTCAAAGTCATAATATCTGGACCTTTAAACTATGATGAACAAAATATCTATCTCAAAATTTTGATTGGATGTTTTGGGAAAGTGATTTGACGTGGGGGAGGGGGAGCTGGTTGCCATCCACGAGCACTTTTTAAATTTCCTATGACATTGCTTTCTATAGGAAGTACCCTGGTCTAAAAAACAAAACGATATATTGTGCCCACATTGCTCTTTACTTAGGCAGCACTATTGTGCTGCCTATAATATTTTGTCATGAGATTTTAATTATACAGCACTGGAAGTGCCAATTAGACCATGTAAGCCCCCCCCCCTATAATTCAGTCAATGGGCGCCCGTGTATATTTGCACATTATGGGGGGGGGGAGTAAAGTATAATAAACGTGCAGTTAAAAAGTGTTAATTACAACAGTCTACAGAAGGACATGTAGAGAAGGAAACATGTTAAGAAAACAATTCATAATATGCAGAATAATTGTAGATAACACATATTGCATGTATCTCAGCTATACTTTATCCCTAACTCCTTCCCCTAATGTGCAAATATATAACCCAAATTATATATTTCCAGTGCATTCTGCCAACAATCAGTAACTTGTTTTTCTGGTTTTTGTTCTGTCACAGTTGATTAAATTTACTGGTACAATGGAGGAATTTCAGCCATGTATTTGCAAATTAAGGGGGAGGGCCTGGGGGTAATGTATAGCAGGGCTACAAGCAAGATATCAGCAACAATTATTTCTGTATATTAATTATCAAATATAAATTGTTTTCTTAACATGTTTTCTGCTCTAGGTATATACCATTACAAGTAGGGAAATCTGCATATTACAAAGTATAAATTGTTTTCTTAATATGATTTTTTCGCAACAGCCCCAATTCTAGACTAAGCCTAGGCCACAAAAAGGTTGGGCCAGATCTGCCAAATATATCAATAAAGAATAGATCTGCATAAAATTCAAGTCTTGCCTTAATCTGACCAGCAATAAAATTCCTTGTAAGACTCCTAACGCCGAGCCATGCAGCCATGCAGAAATAAATTCCTAATGGGGAAGCGTTTCAGAACAGAAAGTGTTCCACGCACTAAAGGAGGGCTCTTGTCTTTTTGGTGCATAGCCACGGCTGAGCCACCGTCATTTTGGAATTTTTGTCTGGTTACAACTTTCAGTCAAAATAAGCCCAAAATAAGCCCATTTTTTAAAGAAAAAGCCCACGTTCCCACCCCACGGCCCCCACGCCCACTCCAGAATTCAGCCCGCCCCTGACGGCTAAAACAAGCCCACGGGGCGGAAAACAAGCCCATCTGGCAACGCAGCTACTGATTATCGACAAAGCAAGAACCAGACGAAGCTAAGGATTCTTTTCATGGTAAAGGAGGAGAAGCGACTCGTCAAAATTTGGAAATTATTACTAAATCAAATTATCATATTAGAAGCTAAAATCGAACAAATGTAAGGATTTTTTTTATGGTAAAGGGTGAGAAGCGACTCTTCAAAATTTGGAGATCATTACCATATCAAGTTATTGTATTAGAAGCTAGAATCGAACGAAGCTAAAGGTGTTTTTTATGACGTATGAAACAAAGAGAAGAAAGGGTATAATAAACAAAAAAATTAAATAGGTGAGAAAAACGAGGATTTATCAGCCAGTAGCATATTATGAAAACAAAAACAAAGAAAATATTTCGACAAGGCCCTCCATCAAGTCGTCCTCAGTGGTCAAAAAAAAGTGAAAAACAAAAACAAATTGTTTTGAATAAAAAACTCAATCTCTTTGTTTCTTTCAAAACTAAACAAAAAGTTGAACATTTTTTCAACTTAGGAAAGGATAAAACCATATACTGGGTAGTGGTGTCCACAGAGTCCCGTGTTCACGTGGGAAGTTTTACATTAGTAGAACCCACCAACAACTGGGGGAACTATTGCATGAACACAAAACTCCAACAGATAAATCCCTGAGGTTTGAAAATAAAAATGACAACTTTAATTCTGCTTTAGCCCTCCATATTTTTGAAAACCCTGATCATTTAGTTCTTTTTGAAGAGACAACTTTAATATATACTGTAAATGACCTACCGCAATCTCCTAGAGAAGCAATTGAGATAAAAAAAACATAAATTTTGCTATAAACAGCCTCTAATTTGAGACAACCTGTCCACATATCCAATGAAAATCGAGGTTGCAGGCAGGCAAAATCTATTGCTAAGCAAAGAATATTTGTCCAATCTAATTGGTGAATTGAGTTTCATTGATTCGGGCTGGGTTTTTTTATTCAGTATCTTTTCTCTTCTTGTAGAGTTCACATCAAAAGGTTAGATCTTGTCTTTGTTTATTTTTTTTCTGAGCACTGAGGACAAATTGGCGGTGGTCCTTTGTTTTGTTTTCATAGTTTGCTGCTGGCTGATAAAATCCTCGTTTTTCTCACCAATTGGATTTTTCTTTCATTAGCCCCTTGTCGAAATTTGTAGATACCATACCCCCCCCCCCCAAGAAATGTTTGTCCGACTCGTAAAAAATGTAACAAAAATGAATATTTAAACATATTTTTGATGCCTTTTAAGTTTTTTGTAACCCCCCCCCCTCGAAAAAATTCTTTGCCTCCCCCCCCCCCCGAAAACAAATCCTGGATACGGCCCAGAAAGATACTTGTACAGCCAATATATAGCCTATTCACCTGTCTCTCTTCAACACAAGGAACAAGGAACACAATGGAAATTTTGATTGTCATCGACGACTGATTCTTCTGGACTCCGACTATCTAATCAAAGGCTTAAAATAAGAAGGGTCACAGGATCAGATACAGTGACAGCTGAAACTCCCTGTTCCAAATCCCTGTGAAGTGTTATAATAACTATGATCCATAGAGTATAACTGAAGAGTGACACGAGTGGCTATTTCTATCTGATTGGAATCGATTTCTTAGACTCAAGTTCTCCAACAAAAACTAAATCAAGTTAGCAAACTAAAAATTTAGAATCGAACGAAGCTAAGAATTTTTTTTTTTTTTTTTTTTTTTTTTTTACGGCAAAGGAGGAGAGGCAACTCGTAAAAATTGAAGATATTTACCAAATCAAGTTATCATATTAGAAGCTAGAATCGAACGAAGCTAAGGACTTTTTTATGGTAAAGGGGGAGAAGCAACTTGTCAAAATTTGAAGATTATTACCAAATCAAGTTATCACACTAGAAGCTAGAATCGAATGAAGCTAAAGGATTTCCGTTATGGTAAAGGGGGAGAAGCCCCTCGTCAAAATTTGTAGATAATTATCAAATCAAGTTGTCATATCGAACGAAGCTAAGGTCGAACAGCTAGATCGAACGAATCTAAGGATTTTTTTCATGATAAAGGGGGAGGAGCCCCTAAGGATTTTTTTCATGATAAAGGGGGAGGAGCCCCTCGTCATAATTTGGATACAATTACCAAATCAAATTATATCAAGAAGCTAGAATCGAATGAAGCTAAGGATATTTTTATGGTAAAGGGATAGCAGCAACTCGTTGAAATTTGGTTATAACCTGATCCTTAGCAAAAATTAAGAGCTAGTACATAGTGCGCACTTATATTTTTTTTCTATTCCTCCTTGAGGCAAAGAACAACAACGTTATTAAAGCTAAACACCACATTGAGACTATAGAAAAGGACGACCAATATCAATAGTTTTGCACTATCATCTCCGAGTATCTTCTTAATATCTGCAAAAAAAAAAGAAAATCACCAAGCAATAAGAAAAAAACAAGCTTTTTGATTGCCAACATATAATCAGATTTACCTGAGTATTCTAAAAACTCTAGAAACTGTGGAGAAACCTTGATAATTAGCCTTTTTTTCTGTATTTCCGTTTCATGAAATATGATTAAACAAATGAAAAACTATTTTTCAACTAAAAGCAGGGAATAACTTTAAAACTAAAATCGAACTGAAATTATTGTGTAGATAAGGGGAACTGTCCCCTCCTCAACTTCTCGCTCATTAAGCCAGAGTTTTTTAGTGCTTTGAATAACCTTATTTTTTCAATTTAATTCCCCTTGTGTTTCAGTAAATATTTTCAAAGAATTTAGACAAAAAGTCGAATTTCTTATTAAAAAGCAATGACTTAAGAAGAAGATACTCCCCTCCTTATATACAGAATAATTTCTGTTCCCTTTAGGTTTCAAAGCTGTTACTTACTTTCAGATGAAAAAAATAGTTTTTTTAAAAGCTTAATTTCTGATTGTTTTCCAAATCATATCCAGGCCTAACTAAGCTATAATATGGAGTATTTGCCCCTTAAACACCTGTTTTATTACTATTAAAATGTTTATAAAAATGAAACAGGAAGCAGGAAACGCTCGAAAAAACTTAATAATTAGCCGTTTTTTCCCTGTTTCCATTCTCAGCAAAGTTTTCTGCTTATAGATAATTTTTCAACAAATGCAATCAGGAAATTGCCCAGAAAATTATTCTACTGCAGAGAACATAAAGATCCAGTTCTCAGAGACAAAGAGGGAACTTTCTGAACAAGTGCCAACAAATATCGAGAAAAATTTACGAAAAATACGCAAGTGTACTTTCTTGTCAGTTTTATTAAATAGAAAGAGATAGAGATTATAATTGCAGGAATTTTTTTTATAATTGCCCGGAAACATCGGATCCTTTCAAAAAGTTTAACAGACACAATTTTTCTTTCTCTTGGATAGCAAAAAAAAAAAAAAAAAAAAAAAATATCAAACATGTGAAAACATTCGAAAAAATTATTCACCTAATTTATTTTACCATATTTCGCAAGATTAAGAACAATTGCCAACAATGTTAAATTAGCCGAACGATTCCGTAGAAATTAGCAAGAAAATTAATTTCTAGTGTATTTGTAAAAATATGAGAACTCGGATCTTTGAGAATTTCAGAAGTTTAAAAGCGTTAGTTAACCCTTCCCTCTTCTACGTTCCTTTTTGATTTAATAGTCGCAATTTCTAACTCCTGCAATTTTACAGCAATCGATTCAAAATATATATAGTATGTTGGTAGTGTAGGTGATACGTGGTATATAAATTAACATTTTACCGAGTTAGTGAATAAAATAATGAAAGAGATTTAAAGCCACACTTGTAGTCCTTTTTATTTATTTTGATACTATTATTTTATGTAGATAATTAATTTTGATTCTATGACTTCAAAGGCTAATCATTCGTTTATCATCCGTTAACTATATGTTCCTTAAACATATGGGCTTAATATGCTACTGAGAATCTACACGCAAAAGAAAGGTTAAGGTATTTTTTCCCTCTTCAAGCAAAATTCTATGAAAAATATATTGAAAAATTACAAAACATGGCCCTGTTGGCAAATTAATTTAAATTTTATCCGATTTCAGCAATGTTAAAGATTTTAATAACTTGTCTAATGAACTTAATTACCCAAAACATCGATTCGGAGTAAAAATAAACTTTAAAAATTGTTCTTTAAAATTTTAACCATGGAATATTAAACTTGAAGATTTTAGCAAACGAAAAAAGAAAATTCTTCTGTTTAAAGCTAAATTGCCCTTCAAAACACGCATGTGAAGTACCCCCCCCTAAAAGAAAACACTTCCCCACATTTTAAACTTAATCCCCCGGCTTGATGACAAAATAAGGTAGAATTGCCAAAAATAGGTCGAAAACACATCAAAGTTTAACGAAATCTTACTGCCAATATAATGAGAAATAGTCGCTTGGCTTCAGGATTCAAGTATCCATAATATAACGTCACGCGATTTTTGCCTGAATACTAATGATTGTCTGCGAGTTAGCAGAATCGTCAGTAGAGATGCCTCAGGAGGTCCCACGCCCACACCAAATATGGGCATAGAACCAAGTGGTTTATGGTTTTTGTCAGTGAGAATTTGAAAAACAGGAACTTTCTCACTTTAATGGATATTTTTATGGTTTTTGTCAGTGAGAATGAAAAAACAGGAACTTTCTCAAATTTATGTCTGTTTTCTTGGATGGTTATGTGTGTTGGTCAATTTATTTGATGTTTTTCATGGATGTCAACAGCAATTTATGGTTTTTGTCAGTGAGAATGGAAAAACAGGAACTTTCTCACTTTGATGGATTATTGAGTTTAATGGGGACAGGGTCAATGACCTCTTTCTCCACGGTCTCTTTCTCCAGGTGTGTTTTTGGCACGCTCTCAGCGAATGTTATGATCCAGAAATAGGAAACAGTATTTGTTGTTTTGGGCACGCTCTCAGCGAATGTCAAGGTGTCCAGAAATAGGAAACAGTATTTGTTGTTGTTGCTCGAGGCAAATGTTATGAGTTTCCAGGAAACAGTTAGATCACGTGTTTCCTTCTCAGCCAATCAGCGAGTCGGATACATCCCCCTTCTCAGCCAATCAGCGAGTCGGTTACATCTCCTTCTAAGTCAATCAGGGGGGCGGAAATATTAGAAAAAGAGGATTGCAGGTTGGGTTAGTTTAGATTTTAGTTTATTATTTTATTACCTATTTAGTTTAGATTTTTAGTTTATTTTAAGTTTATTTATTACCTTTATTTTAGTTTAGTTTTAGTTTGGTTTAGTTTAGATTTTTAGTTTAGTTTTAGTTTAATGTTAAATTTTATTTTAGTTTTAGTTTAGATTTTTAGTTTATTTTAAGTTTATTTATTACCTTTATTTCTAGTTTAGTCTTAGCTAGTCTAGTTTTAGTTTAGCTAGAGTTTTACTAGAGTTTTAGTTAGAGTTTTAATTTAACAGTTTAGTTTAGTTTTAGTTTAGCTTAGTTTAGATTTTAGTTTAGTTTTAGTTTAATGTTTAGTTTTAGTTTAGATTTTTAGTTTATTTTAAGTTTATTTATTACCTTTATTTTTAGTAAGGAACTGTTCTTCCGTCAAAATTAAAACACTTTGATGCAATTGCAATAATACGCGATGCTCTATTTTGGAAAAGTGAAACGGATTATTTTCAAATTAAGGTCTAACAATATCCCCCCCATACAATACAAACATCACTATACAATCTTTATACTCGATGGAAAACGTAAAATATATTCTTTTACCCTCGAAACCTAACCCCCCCCCCCCCATTGTTTTACAACCAAATTCTCGCAAAAAGAAATAATTTTCGTTTCGTTAAATTTAGCTTTTCTCTATTGCAATCTTTTCTCTAACTGAGACATCCGTCGCTGTTGTTATTAACCCGCTCTGGTTTGACACAAGACTCCAGTGCGGG
>JAQQPU010001702.1:15656-26987 GCA_029168905.1 Artemia sp. Kazakhstan ARC1039 | reverse complement strand
CAAGGCGGGTACATTTGGCTTTAGAAAGTGGCCATTTGACCACTCGATCGCGTTATCATACCCTGGGACAGGGTATACTGTAAATCGGGTAGTACCAAACCCGATATTTGCAGAAACGGTGTGGTAGACACGGGCACAGCATTATATTTTGGGGCCGGGGCTTTCCCTTCCAATAAGCGGTGACACCTGTATATTACCACGCCAGTGGCGTTGTGGCCTACCGGTATAACACTGGTGACCAAATACCCCGAACATTGGTGGCAGCAACAAAAGGAGCAATCAACAGCACTGATAGTAAAAGAATTTCGCATTTTCGAAGAGACTAGTTGAGTTAGCCTACATAGTGATAGTAGCCTATTGTGGTTACATATAAAGAGAAAAGAAAGAAATACGGAATCAATTAATAGAATTATGAAGATCTATTATGGGCTGTGCCTTGTGAGATCATAATTAAAAAATTTAAGAATCAATATATCGCGCAACTAATTAGTATTTAAAAATATAAGGCTAAAATTGCTGCGTGTCAAAACAATTTTTCGCTAGAAACCGGAAGTTACATGGATAAAAGAATTTTCAGTTAGACTGAAGAGGTAATTTGAAGTTAACGGAATTTTGAAATTATGTCGGACAGAGATGAGATTAACTCAAGACCAAAAAGGGCGAGTGAAGCCCATAGAAAAAGTAGGAAAATAGAAAGAAAGGCTAATGTGGAGGCCTTAGAGAGATAGTTCCAAGAATATAAGAAAAAAATGCAGGCTGAGAAAGATGAAATAAGAAAGAATAGAAAAGAGGACGGAAAGGCTAGAGTAGCCTATAAAGAAAGAGAAAATACGGATATAGAACGAACAGATTCAGAAAATGAATTAAGAAAAAATAATGAAAGACGAAATCAAAGTAGTCCAAGTAGAAGGAGAGGTGTTGAATCGAGATCAAGCAGGGGCTCGCGAAAAAGTACTCAAATAGATACAACACAACAAATATTAAATTTCATGAGAGAAAGAGAAGTAGCTAGAGAAAAAAGGAGGAGGAAGATAGAAAAGAAAGAGAGAAAGATAGACAAGAAAGAGAGAAAGAGAGAATAGCTAGAGAACGAAAAGAAGAGGCAGATAGGGAAGATAGAAGAGAACTAATGCAAATGGTTGCAGGGAGAAATTCCCAAGAGCCTCAGAAATCGTTTACAATAGAGATAATGCAGGCAGTAAACCTTCAACCAATGAAAGAAAATGAAGATGTACATTTATACGTATACAATTTTGAAAAAACGACGGAAAAATACAATACTCCGTTAACTACGGGGGGAGATAGATCGGCCCATAAAACAAAATGGAAGGCTGTGCCGCCCTATCGGAAAAAAGAAATGCTTGATACTCTAAATGATGATAATCTGGTAAAAATTTATTTCTCGGAGCCTTTTTCTAAAAACTGCCATAATAAAGATGAAAAAGTAACATATAAAAGAACAAATTGGGCTATAGCGCATAATCAAGGAAATATTGACGAGTTTGTGAAATCACATAAAATAGAAGGAAAATTAAACGGAAAACTGACGGAAATGATAATTGACTCAGGGAGTGAGCAAACTTTTGTGCGAATAGACCTAATTAATAGAACGGAGAGAGACCATAAAAATAAGATTACAACATTGTGTTATTATGGAGATAAGCACCAATGCCCGTCTTCTTGGGTAAGAACACTTGGCTCCTTTAAAAGACAGATGAAAAGTTTCTTATTAAAGCTAAATATTAAATAGTTTATAGTTGTTGTATAGTTTTTTTTTTTTTTTTTTTTGTTGGCGTTGGATCCTCGATGATGTAGAGAATTTTTCATTTTTGATTTATTTATTGTCGGGTGATAGGAGGGTCGCTGTTTCGTGTGGACTGTCGGTGAGTTGACTTCTTTTCCTTATAGATTTATAAGTTAAACACTGTTTAGTATTGTTTATGCCAAGTTTTAATATTAGTCATTTATTCTGTGTCGTTTCCCAAATAACGGGCCATTGAGCCCTTTGGGATATTGTTTTTGTTATTGTTATTTATGGAAATAAATGGAACTTGAACTTGAACAATCAAAGGGAAACCTAATAAGTCAAAGAAGTGTTGCCACTTGCTGTACATCCTTGCTATTTTTAGTGCTTTATTGTCTAATAGTACTTTTTTGTAAATAAAGTAGTGAGTTTTGTACAAAAATAAACTATAGGATTAAAATCCACCGTAAGAAACAGCATTAAAGAGGTTTTGCAGACTGTCTTACCAGGCTTGAAGAGCACAAATTGGGTCAATTTCCGTTACATAGACAACGGCTCCCAATGCTTTCAAAGACTGACAACAACCTTTTCCAACCTCACCATATCCACAAACCACAACTTGCTTTCCAGCGAACATCATGTCAGTTGCACGCTTTAAACTAAAACAAAGAAGAAGCTTCAAAAATATAGGATTTGTTCAATTGTTATCAATTTGATAAAATTGAGACTATCCATTTATTTATTTATAACGCAAAAGATATAAAAACAATTCAACACACTGCAGAGTAGAGTAAAATCAAAGAAAGGGCACAGTAAAAAAAAAAGAAAAAAGATAAGAACACAAAATCCCAGCAACAAGAATAAAACGAGAAAATTAGCCATGATAAAAAGAGAAGAAAAATCGAAATGCAAATTGACCTAAATTAAATACAAGGACCGAAATTTCCCTTGTAGTGTTCGTAATGCCCAGTTCTACCTGAGAGATATCTCTGACACGGAACCAATGGATTATTTCAGCGTTATTTGCCATTACTATAACTGGCACACATAATCAATCCATATCATACAACCATCAAAACAGATAATAAACATGAGACCACCATGTACCATAACTTGTACTTAGAACAAAAATTATACTGACGAGAAAAAAACCTTTAAGAAACTATTTTATTACAAATGGCGAGTTTTAGCCGCTTTTAGTCATAGACGGACTCAACTAAAATGTAAACTTATGATTGTTGACATTTTTCAAAACAATGACACGCTCCAAAAATAATAGGGAACCTCTTACGGATCTGTTTTAATACTGGTCCAATAAGACAATTACTACCATATGACAGTGAAAAATATTGAGCGTTACTCTTAAATAGTATGTTGCAAAAAAAAAAAAAAAAAAACTGACTTCCTAATTTAGTAACTGAGATAAATGAGCACTTGAGCAAGGTCTAGACCTTACTCATCCATCCAATAACCTAGGACAAAACAGTACATCCAACCCGATAGTCCAAGCAAAATCAGCATTAATAAGTGCAAGTCATTGTCCCAAAACCAAGCCATAGGACCTTAAGTCTACAAATACATTAAGTCTATAATACATTTGTTATAAATTTATAATTCATTGTAAATTCGTACATTATTACTGTTATATTTATTTCCCTTATAAATAAAAGAACTGAGGAGCAATTAATCCATATTAAAATTCTAATGATATTAAGTATAAAATACCAAACTTATAATAAGGAATGCAACAAATCTCAGGTCAAAAATAAACAAGTAAAAAACGATGCATCTAAATTTAAATTAAAAAAAAAAAAAGATATCCGTCATGCATATAATTTGTAGCTTACTTGTTAATAGGAAATCAAAATTGTTCTTTATTACCTCAAAATAGTAAAGTAAATGGCGCAAAGCCAATATAAAAGCCAGAAAATATAAGAGCAAAAAAGGAAATACCAAGTTAAAAAACATGAGAAACAACAAGCTTCGCATCTATAGCTGGACCATCCAAGGGGTTCCTACATCCCTCCTCCTCCCCCAAAGAGGAAAAAAATATGAGCTTTTCCATGCTATATTACTTACATGGGTATGTGGCTACAGGAAATGCAACGCTTCTCAAACAATATCTTAAAATTTTCAAATTTTAAAAAATCAAAAAATTTAACAAAACATAAAACAGGTTCAATCAGCATATAAGGAGTTAGGGACAAGCAATTAACACAGGAGCTTTTATTCTTATGCTGCACAAAAAACGACCTGCGTATCTTGATTATTTCCATAAACCCAAAAATTGATTAACTGACTTACTAACTTGTTTTAACGGATATCGCAAACATGGGATTTTTCTTATAAATGAGATGTACGCAAGTTTTGCATGTGTTAACCATTGATACTTTTGACATTGAAATAAATAGATTTATTCCAATGCCTAAGGCGACCAAAGATGTGTGAGTTAACTTCTTTCAACATGCATTAAAACATATCCTAACACAGAAATATAGGCTATACTAGCCGTTTGAATAATGCTGGTACATGGGGATAAATGAAGGTATTTTCGCCCAGTCACATTTGCCTAAAACAAGGGTAAAACACTTTAGATAAAAACTGTTCCAAAAATTAATTGCCACTGTAATTAAGAAATATACCTGTTGATTCAATAGAATCAGGGACATGTACAATATATAAAGCACGGTTGAAAAAGATATGCCAAACAGGTCTAGGGTCTTCTGAAGACCTTTAAAAGTTGTTCGGGACGGAATTAACATCTTGAATTTATTGAAATACATAGATTTTCATGAACGACTATTCTACTTTTATCTTCGGCAACTCCGGAAGTTTACATTCAGACAAATAGGTCCCACTTAAGATTGGGGGTTTAGGGGGCAGAATCAACCTCTAGAATGCTGCATGGTGTTCTGAGCCCCCACACCCAAAGTTGGATACGGGAGTGCACAAAGCCCATAAATATTCAATTTCGGCACTAAGACCACCTTAAAGTAAATATACCAAACCCCAGACCTCTCTGGAGAAATGAAAGCTTAGCACCCTTGTTAACACTATGCTATTCTCAGTAGCGGATCCAGGGGGGGGGGGCGATCGCCCCCTCCCCTTGCTTGGGCAAAAAGTTCTATCATTAGATTTTCTGTGACTTGATTGCGATATTAACGCTTGGATCAACGCATCTTTGAAAAGGATCGGACGGCACTTGGTCTGTCTGCCTTAAGTCTTTAGGGCATTGTCTAGAGTGTTTGGTGTCATCCGAACTTACAAGGCATTTTGAAGCTTGTCATCTCGTAAATCGTTGAAGCTTCAAAAAGTGTGCGCGTCAAAGCCTGTTTCTTATTCAATAACTAAGAAAAAATCTTGAAATGACTCCGATAACACATACGCCTTAGTATGTGTAGTCGCGATTCTAGAAGGGTTTGAAAAGTATACAATTTTTGGATAATATTAACCAGTTATGATGTCGAAGAGAAAGCAGATAACTCTCTACAACTTTTTTGGTTCGGAAGCTAAAGCTAGGCGAGTGGACGCCGTAACTGAAGATAGAAATAATGAGAGTTACAGTGTTAGTAGTGATTCCAGCGCTTTGACTAATAGTGAGATAGTGCATGATTCGTTAGCATCAATTGAAGAGTGTAGCCCCAAGCCTAACACAAACATTGAAAATATAAGCACTTTCTACGAAAAGGATATCGGAAGCTATATCGATAGACTTAAAAAACTGGATGATCGCACGCGATATCAATTGCTTCAGAACCCGTGGATTCCAACGTCTAACTACAGCTTCCCCTATTCAGTTCACAAGAAGCGGGACAGGGACGAAAAGAGATTTTTCAATCGTACTCGCTTGGAAGAATTTCATTGGCTAGTACTTTCAAATAAGATGAGGGGCTTATTCTGTAAATATTGTGTTTTGTTTAACGTTTGAGGGGTTGGAGACTCCAATCAATTGCAAAAGTTGGTAAAGAAGCCCCTCGTGACTTTTGCTAAGCTAACTGGAAAAGACGGTGACTTGGTGTCTCATGAAAATAATCAGTATCACCGCGATTCAGTTGACGCAGGCAAACATTTCCTTCTAAAATATGACAACCCTGAAACCAACATTTTAAGCCTTGTAAACGAACAACGTAGCCAACAAGTGCAGGAAAACAGAGCAAGATTGAAGCCAATTGTAGAATCAATTGTTTTCTTGGGTCGACAGAACATTGCTCTTCGTGGCCATAGATGATGGAGAATTATTGGCAGAAAAGGACCCATTGACAAACGAAGGGAACTTTCGAGAACTTTTAAGGTACCGTGTAAATAGTGGCAATATCACTTTAAAACAACATTTGGAAAGCTCAGGTGCAAATGCTACTTATATAAGCAAAACTACACAGAATGAATTAATTGAATGTTGTGCCAAAGAGATTCTTAAAGAAATTCTTGCACGAGTTCATTCTGCCAAGTTCTACACTATGGTTGTTGATGAAACAACGGATGTGTCACACAAGTCACAACTGAGTATTGCCCTTTGCTACAATTACAATTGCACAAGACGAGAAGATTTCGTTGGTTTTTTAGACCTGCACGAAACTTGTTACACGGACAGCATTGGAAACTTCGAACCGACCATTAAAGGGGAAACGCTTGGAAATGTTGTGTTGGATTTTCTTCGATCTCTTGGGCTAAACTTCGAAAATTGTGTGGGCATAGGCACTGATGGATGTGCTATGATGGTTTCAGAACATTGTGGAGCTGTAAAAGAAGTTCAAAAGGTAGCAAAGAATGCCCTGCGTTGCCCATGTTTCAACCATGCTCTAAATCTTTCCATGTCAAAAACTTCTTCTATCCAGAGTGTTAGAAACTCCATCGGAGTAATAAAAGAAATAGTTGCTTTTTTTGGTGCTTCTGCAAAGCGCAATTATATTTTAACCAGAGTAATGAAAGCACAGCTAACTGGCATGTGTGAAACGCGCTGGATCGAAAGGCACGATTCCTTAATGCAGTTTGTGGTAGAGCTCCCTAAGATAGTGGAAGCTCTTGAGATCATCAGCGGCTGGACAGAATGCACAACTGGAGCAAAAGCAAAATCCTTATTGACTGCTGTCACATCCTTCGACCTGATAGTAACCATTTACTCTCTTAGTAACATATCTGGACTAATTTTATCGCTCAGTCGGCTATTTCAGAAGAAGAGCTTAGACCTCGCGTCTGCAGCAAGCCATGTTAAGGACCTTCTTACCCAGCTGCAAGTAAAGCGTCGGGAGAGTGAAAGCGAGTTTAAAAACACATTTGACGAGGTAACTAAAGTGGCAACCGAGCTAGGTTTAGAAATAACAGTCCCAAGGATAGCGAAAAAGCAAACGAATCGGATTAATGTACCATTCAGTTCACACGAGGAATATTATAGACGGTCAGTTTTTATTCCCCTGTTGGACACAATCATTTCGGACTTAGAAAGCCGTTTTTCCGTTGAAACGCTTGACACTTTTAAGCTCAGTATTTTCTTGCCAATAAATTGTATGGACACGAACAAACAACAATTCGCTAATACGATTCATGACTTGTCACAGCGATACTGGTCAGTAATGGGTTTCCCCTCCCAATCGGTTTGTGAATCTGCCCTGGCCGGAGAAGCGACAATATGGAAAACTCGGTGGCTTCGTCTGAGAGAAAGCAATGCAGGCACAGGTAGAATACCTGAAACACTAGGGGAAACTTTACAGAAACAGAACTGCGATGCTGATATTTTCCCGAATATTTCAGCGCTCTTGCAGATTCTCATGACCCTACCTGTCAGTGTGGCATCTGTTGAACGAAGTTTTTCTACCTTGAGAAGATTGAAAACGTGGCTAAGAAATAAAATGACGGAGGAAAGACTCATCGAACTTGCCCTTCTTCATGTTCTCCGTGATATTAACATAAGTGTAGAAAGTGATATTGATAGATTTGCTAATAGTGGAAATAGGAGGCGAGAATTTGTTATATAATATTGATAGTGTTTCTATAAATGTATTTTTGTGGATAGCTTTACAGAACCGACAGTTAAATGACGGATAGAAGCAGAGGCATGCAACTTTTAATATCAGTAAGGTACGTTAGGCTTAATTTCGAATGGGAATTTTTCGCAACGAGTCGCCCCCCCCCCTTCCTAAAATCCTGGATCCGCTACTGGCTATTCTTGACATTAAAATTTGGTATTATCAAGTACTAAGACAATTTGTCGCGGAGATAAATACTCGCAACCAAACATCCATATCTGTTTAACCACTGGTCATCTAGATTTGCCGTATACGTTTTATTTAATTAAACTCTGACTTGCTAATGTATTTGAAAACTAAAACTATCCCTTCAAGAGATTGACTTTTGACACGGCTGCGTGTTGGTCTAAAGTTTAGTTGAAATACTAAGACACGAAAGAAAATTATATCGAAAGTTCTGTTTAAACACATGAATTTATTGTAGCCTAGATGTTTGTCAAACTATTTATTGAGACAGTCAAACATTTGAAAACTCATTTCCGTATACTTAAGTGAAGAGTAACTGCTTCTAAGAAGTTCAGTAGAAATGTTAGAGTGAAGTTTAGTCGATATAGAATTTATGAAGTTTAATGGAAGCTCAGCAGATATACTGAGGCAAGAAAGAGAATGATATTAAAAAAAAAAAATAAGTTGAAACGACAGAAAAACTTTTCAATACAGAAAAAAAAATGATAAAAGTCCGAAGATTATGGCTTCACATCTGGAAACTTTTATCAACAGCAAAAAAAGCTACAACAAAACAAGAAAAGGCAAAAACATACAAACGCTATACAAAAAACAGAAATGTGACTTTGCTTTCGTTTTTCTTTCTTTTTTTTTGTATAGCGTTTGTTTGATTATTTTATTATTTTTGTATTTAAAATAAACATTTTATTTTTCACTGTCTTAAAAATTCTTCCCCGTTATTAATCAACTTTCGTTTCTGGATTAGTAAACGGAATTGTCTGAATTGTATTTGGAAAGATAGTTTATGTTTGTCATACTATTATAGAGACAACTAAAAATCTAAAAGAAAGCATTCCGAGCACTAGGATACCAGATCTAATCGAACGCATTGACTGAATTAGGAAAGAACAACTGGCTCTAGGCGAACCCCTAAAAAAAATTTAAATAAACGGATTGAAAAATCAATGAGATTTAGCAGAAGGTGAGCAGAGCAAGTTTAGTTGAAGTTTGAAGTTTAGTGAGAACACCCCAATACACAAAAGACTGCCGACACAAAATCCATTTTTTTTTTTTTTTTTTTTTTTTTTTTTTTTTTTTTTTTTTTTTTTTAAATTCATGAATTTATTGTAATCTAGATGCTTGTTAGTAAAGCGGTCAGACATTTAGAAAAATTCCTTTGTATAATAGGGTCAAAAAAAGCTCTAATCAAACCCCTTGCAAGATGAAAAAAGAAAAACACCTTTGGAAAGTTAATTTATCGATGTTTGCCCAGTAATAGGCATTGTCTGAGCCATACTTATTGGGATGAAATTAATAGAGAAAAAGATTCAACGGTTAGTAACTGAGTAATTATAGGCTTGAAAGGAAAGTACAAGATGTGAAATAACAGAATTTGGCCCTTCATTTGGCCCTTTCTATTCTAGAAACTATTCCAAAATCACTAAACTTCTGGTTTTATTGTGGAACAAACTGAAACAAGCACGATTTCCCTTTGCCATCATTTTTTAAAATGTTACAATGAAAGACTACCGTTTCCATAGGGAAACGGTAGATGAAGCAATCAATCCCAACCAACACCTAACATCACTTGCTTTCTGAGTCAACAAGCATTTTCGTGGTTAGAATTTTATTTCTGCTTAAAGAAACTTCAGAATAGCAAGTATAGCTGAACAGTAAATATACTACTACAGTACTACTACTACTAACCCACTGCACTATCAAGCCGTCTGAGGCCAACACAGCTGTGCACGCTTTTTCTCCACCTCAATCTATTCACAGCTGAACTCTTTACTCCCTTCTAAGAACTTCTAACCTCCCTTAAATTCCTCCTCATCCCATTAGGCAAGGCCGTACCCACTGTAGTTGACATTAAAAAGTACCACGAAACAACACAAAAATTCGTACTTCGATATGTTGATGGGCAAAGGAAAAATAAAAGTCATCAAAATTATAAAAACCAAGTAAAAAATCGATTGTTGTATTTGTTATAGGGTACAACTCCTGATAATATTTTTTTTCAGGACATTGCAGCATATATCAAGAAGGAATTTGACAAAAAGTACAACCCAACCTGGCACTGTATTGTAGGAAGAAACTTTGGAAGTTATGTGACACATGAGACACGTCATTTTATATACTTTTACTTAGGACAAGTGGCTATTTTGTTGTTTAAAAGCGGTTGATAATGGCAGCTATTTTGTGTTTTTGTTAATTATTCAGTTGGTCATACATGATTTACCTGCTATTTTGGTCACAATTTCGTTAATTTAACTGAGACTTAGAAAATGAGACCTGCTAAGATCTAACCTAGCTGCCATCAATTTTTCTTCTTTTTTTGAAAATACATATTTACAAATAAATGTACCGAATAATATATTTTGTTTTTTGGTTCGTTTCAGAATAAATGTCCACCCATTTAGTTTAATGTGAGATTAGCTTTTTTGCCTGAGAAAAGATACGAGTACATTTTTAAAACGAATATCTATCTATGTGGTTTAATGTTAAACAGAGTTTGGACTTCAAAACTTGAAAAAAAGCTAGAAGTTTATTTGTGCAATTTATTAGTTGTAGCGTAACTGACGTATATTGTCGATGAAAGAAAAGCTAAAAGACTTTTTTTTTCTTCTTTCATCTCTTCATCTGCACAGACAAGATTGTTGTTAGTGTAAAGAGTGAGAATTTATGTAGAGGATACAAAAACTGCTCGAAAACATTCCCATTTCAGTTCAGCATTGAGCATACTTGGACAATTTTATAGCTTAACTAAGGGGGAAGGTATGTTGGGCCAAAACCTCGAATCTTTTGCTATTCTAATGAAATTCTACAATTGCTTCCTTGTACGTACGTAGCTTCTTTTCTAGGGGGGGGGGGGGGGGGGGGCTGAAGTTACATTGGCAGTTCACAAAACCTTACATTGCCAATAAGTTCTATCATACCTATGAAATCTTTATTAATAAGTAATCACCAAAAATCGTAAATCATCAATAAGCTTTGGCATTAATCTTCTTGGATTAGAGCTAAATCTTTCCAAGACATTATGGATGATTGCTTCTTGTTTTACTTTTATTCTGTCATTCCAGTTGTTTATTTCCAGCTTTTATCAACTGCTTTTTCAGCCATATCTGGTGTAAATTTGAATTTCTAAGGGGAGGGGGAAAGCTGCCCCCTTCCATAGGCCCTTGCTCACTTCCAAAAATGTTTGTTTACATTTCTTGAAATTACTTTAATGTATGGGAAGTGTATACAAAAGCAAAGTTTATTGTCGTTAAATAAATGTATTGGTTTCTTAAATGCACTGATAGAATTAGTTCCAGTGTAAGAGAGCCTGTAGGTCAAGACCAAGTAACTGAATAGGATTTGCAATGATATGGGCATATCAGGGACTCCTGTACCAAGGCA
>JAQQPU010001702.1:0-14491 GCA_029168905.1 Artemia sp. Kazakhstan ARC1039 | reverse complement strand
GTGTGTGTGTGTATAACAGGGGCGTAAACGGACTTCAGTTTGTCCCCCCAGCTAAATTTAGTTTCCTCAAAAATATTGTCAAAACCAAGATAAGCATGCACAATTCAAGCTTCAAGAGAAACGGGTCAGTTTTCTTTAGTATATCTTTGCCTTTATGATACTATGTGGCTCATTTTTCACTGTCATTTTCACTCTACTGGGGAAAATTGACCCCCAAACTTGCCCCCCCCCGGATTGTGACAAAATTACGCCACTGAAAGGTAAGCTAAGTAGGTAAGTAATATTTTAGAGGTAAGTAGGTGAGCTAGGCAAATGAGACTTTAAGAACTTTTTATGATTTGGTATTAGAGGTGATTTCTAAGTCTCTTCCACCGATTTTTAAAATACAAAAGCATTTGTGCTGAAAGCCATTTTTTTCCCTTATTTTATTTATCTTCATTTCAAATACTTACCTATCGATGACAGATTCTCTACAGCTATACAAATTGTCAAATTTGGTTTTGGTTACTGAATCATTGACGTTCATAGCTGGAACAAAAAGTTTTCCAGCACGACTCAACTGATATAATCGATGTACACCCGTTACGCTCTCTTCGACGATACCTAAAAAAAAGAAATCAAAATCATTCAAACCCCACTTGGGAAAGGGTTCTTTTCCTACCATCAGGGCTTCCCTTCTCACAGCCGCACTCAAAACTAATAAAATAGGAATTACTCAAAGGGAGAAACTTGCGTTAAAATAGTATTTTCTTTTTGCAGAAATCCTATTCTACAAATAGGTGCTTATCCGCCACCAGGTAACAGTTTTGACCTGTAGACTTCTTTTTCGTATTTCAATTTCAATAAAATTTCTTGTAATCTTTGTTAGCTAATAAACTCAAATTTACGAACCAGCTCCATAATACGTAGAAAAAATTTAGAATTTAGTTACGGTTATAGGGTAACTGAAACAAAGCTCTACCAGTAAAATGATTGGGGTCAACAAAAGAGGAAAAAATACTGTTCTCCTCTTTTGCGGGTAGAATCATATAGTAATAGTCATTATTGATAGTATTTGCCATGGCTTAACAAGGAAACTTCACTGATAACAGTACACAACCTCTAAGAATTTGGCAATGGATAGAAGACCAAAGGATGCACACAGTGAAAACTTTATTGACAAATTAGGTTTGATACTTTACTGCAGAGGCGTAATTTTCTATGGGGTAGAGGAGTAACTGCCCCTCCCCCCCCCCCAATTAAGATAAGCCTGCATAATTCAAGCATCCACAGAAACGGGTAATTTACCTTCATGGTACTATATGGCTCATTTTTCAGTGGTCACTGTAATTTCCACTTGATTTAAGATAATTGGCTCCAACTTTGCCCCCGCCCCAGGATTCTGACGAAATTACGCCACTGCTTTACTGAAAAGCTGTGACCTTTTATATCGTAGCTTAATTATTTTTTTTAGCCAATTAAAGCATTTTGTTAAGCCTGGCTATACCCGAACCATGCTCAGGTTTGCCTCCAAAAGATATTGATACTAAAAGATATCCCCTCCAAAGTGCGTGATCTTTCAACTACCATATAAAGAATTTCACCTAAAGTCTACTAAACGTTCATACTACTGTAAAGGACCCATACGCAAATTTAATAAATTTGCAATATTTATTAACGATATTCCGACCTAATTTAACAGTCTATATTCTCAGTATTGGACATGGCTTAACAACTAAACCAGTGGCAGATCCAGGAGAGGGGCGAGGGGGGGGGCACGCTCCTCCTAACGTAGTCCAAAGTAGTGCAATTTACTTATTTAACGCAAGTTTGCGTTAAATAAACTTGCTTCTAACGCAAGTTTATCAGATCAACCTATTTTGCACCCCCCTAAAAAAAATCCTGGGTCCGCCCCTGAACTAAACTTCACTGATAGCAGTGTACACCGTCTAAGAATTTGGCAATGGATGGATATAAGACCAAAGTATACGCACAGTGAAAATATTTATTGAAAAATTAGGTCTGAACGCTACTAAAAGGGCTTTGACCTTTTATCTTGTAGCTTAATTATTATTTTCCATAAGTTAAAGGGTCCTGTTCACTCTGGCTATATTCGAACCGTTCTAAAAATTTTCCTGTAAAAAATTATTTTGCAAGGTTTTGTTTTTTTTTTCTTTTTGTATTATATTATGATCTTTAATATGTTTGGGCTTAATAAAGCTATAAGTTAAAAACCTCTGTTGACATAAATAAATGTCGTTTTGACTTCAAATAAAAGTATTCTGAACTAAAGTCAACTAAAAGTGCTAACCCCTATAAAGGGCAAAACTTATATAAACAATGTAAGGTGCAACTGCCCCAAACAGATGTCATAGCTTAACCATCTACTCGCCCCCCCCCCCCAAAAAAAAATGAAAAATAAGATTTACACTAAAAAACGCTAAGAAAAACTTTTCTGGCGGTAAGTGGCACAACAATAAGATAATGCGGATGAACTGAATTTTCCCAACTGAACACCCAACTGAAATTTCTATTTTAGCTACCATTTGCTATAAATAACAAATAGCTTACATCCACTAGATAAGAACAAAACGACATATAACAATTAACAAAAAGATGTGAAATAAAACAAAGGAGAGTCAAGAATCACAGAATATAAACGAATAACATGAATTATAATAAAATGCACATGAATTTATATATTGAATCCAAAATCCCCTGTTCTAACCATACAAAAATCCTTAAGAAATTGTTTGAATAAATTGAATTTTCTTTTTCTGTTACTAAAAGCTATTATTCTGAAGAGGACTCCTTGGCTGCAATGATAACAACGAACGTCACAAATGAATTTTTAGTACGAAACGTAAAAGATGAATAGCTTGAAGCGGGAGCCTATTTCCCATCAACAGTACCTCGGAAAATGGAGCTTTTTCATTATTTCTAACAGTAGAGCAAATGTACGAAAAATCCCTAAAGATTCTGGAAGTGAGAGAATATTTAACTTTCTAACTAAAGAGGAAGGATACTACTTCAAGATATTTGAAAGGCTTCTAAATTACGATCAAAAGATAAAATAAAATTTTCGATTATTATGTCAACAGTGCCATAATAACAGTGCCATGAGTGCCATAATAACAGGAGTCAGTTTAAGGACGGGAGTGGACGAGAGGTGGAGGGAGAAAGAGAGAAAGAGATAAAAAGAGAAATAGAAAGAGACAGCATCATTGCGAATAAATAGCAAGCTATAATAGAAATAGAAACTGACTTTTTCATATTGCATGGTATATGCATAATTAATTATTAGCGGTTTTGGTATATGCAAGTGGAAGTATAAAACTAAGTATAAAAAAAAAATTATAAAAAAGTATAAAAAAAAAACAAAGCATCTCCAACATAAAACAAAAATCAGCAAGCAATTAATATTTATTTCTTGGGCATTAAAAACGGCATTAAATGCTTAATAAAATAGATATTTCACACAAATTATATCACAATGATAATTTTTGCTTGGAAGAATAGAGATATCTAACATAAAGAAGTTCAAATTTTTGTTCACTGACACATTAATGTAAAGAGAAAGTAAAAACAATTCTTCAAATGCCACAACCAAAATTTAATATTTTTGGACGAGCGGCATACGAAAGTAGATACCAGACTTAGGCCAACCTGTAATTTCTTAAAAACTAGTTCTTTTTTTTCTTTTTTTTATTGAGACTAAATACAGATGACGCCTAGAAAATACAGTTTTTTTTATTTTGCAAGAGCAAGGTATCCTACCGTCTATCACGATACTTCTACAAATCAGTTTCTACAAACCATTTGAGGTAGGCAGGGTTCACTTCCCAAACCTCAAGAACTATTTTTCTTTTATTTTCGTTTTTTCATAAAAACCAACTAAAAAATATTCACCTTTTGATTTATTTTCAACTGATTTAAAAAAAAGTCATTCAGTAATCAAATCCTATCCTTAACCCAGTGGCGGGTCTGGCATCTCTTGCGCCCGGGTCAAAATATTGATTAGCCCCCCAACAGCCCAAATTTTAACAAAAATTCGTTTGTTAAAAAAATTATTTTCAATTTAATAATTAATGAATATTTTTTTTGTTATTTTTATTTACTATCGAATTAGGCCTACTTAATTATTATTAATGATTTTAATTCTACTTATTTAGTTATTATTATTTAATTATTTTTTAATTTAGTTCGTTAATTAATTATTCATTTATTATTTTCATTTATTAACGGCACCCTTTACTCTATTTTAATAAAAATAAAATTAAAAAAAATACAAAATGATTACAACCGTTAGATGATTTATTCGAAATTTTGAACCCTAAAATTTCAGAATCAGGTGCAAGTACCCCCTCTGTAACCCCCCCCCCCTCCCCAAAAAAAGCCTCTGTCTCAAACTAGGTGTTATTACAGTTTTGGGTCTCACCTTTAATAAGCTTGAACATTGCTGGGTATTTCCTGTTCATTAGGGCAGTGGCATCCCCCCCGTCATCCAGGATCATATTTGGTTGCCAGCCATCTGCTACAATACATTTGTCAATTGCCCACCAGAAATCATCCTCGGTCTCACCACGCCAAGCGAAAATCGGAAAACCTACAATTAAATGGCAAATACACTATAGTAGGAAAGCAACTACGAAAAATTAAACAAAGAAAATCAACATAAAATTGATGTCTGCTTTAAGAATTGAATTATGAAGAAAACAAGAAATGACGCAAGAGCTTACAAGTTGAATGCACAACTGAAAATTTAAAATTGGCCTTCATAAAACGAAATACGCACGATAATATTTTGGAACTGATGTTTCCCGAAAAAAATGTTTTGAAGTCTCCAGAAAAGATAGAGTAAAAAACAAACGCAGATGGATACAGCACCCGAACACCCAGGGACAGAACAACTTATGATTTTTCTATAAAGATCATTTATCATTTAGCGACTATTGCAGGTGAGGCATATGTACATCTATCTACTCTCTTTAAATGAGCAGCTGTGTACATATATGTAAATTTTTTTCTTGAAAACACCTTAAAAAAAATTTTTTTAATTGGCAATCTGGGATTTTCTGGCCTGGAAACATGATCTAGATAGGTCACGATTTTGAAAAAATTCGTGCAGAACCTAAATATTGAAACACATTTTTCTGACTGCTCTTTAGAAGATTCTTGTGTAAGAATTCTAATAAATGAAGACAAAAAATAAAGTTATTTTATATAGAGACTAAAAATAAAACCGATTCTAAATATCAATTGCAAACAAAAATCCTAAAACCCTTGGAATATTCGGACAGTTTATTAGTCTGGCATGTCAACTTCAACAAATTAAACTAGAATAAACATACAAACCTGACAAGACTAAGAGGACGACCCGAAAAATACAAATTCCCAATGACTAAAAATGGACAACTCGGACCATGAAATGTAACACGACCAATCCAAGCAGCGAAAGCAAAGGGCATTGAAAAAAATAATATCTGAAGTAATGATAACAAAAAAAAAGAAATATGTGGTTAGAAGACTTGCGACAACGAGGATCACAACGAGTCAAAAACGAAAGTGAATCGAAAAGTCACTAAACATAGATGTAAATCTCCAGGTATTTAGCATGAACATCCTGAAAATATATACATTTTTTTTGTTATAGTTAAGTATATTTGGAAAAAAATATGTACTGTGCCTACAAGTACTACTTCTGTGTGTTAAACTATAGTATTAGAAGCTAGAATTTCCAAATAATTGATTCAAATTTTCTATTTCCAGTACCAAAGGGCAATCAATACAAAATACCAGTCTGTTTCCAAGCAGGAAACAAATTGCGTATAGTAAAATTAAGTGCCTGGAGACTCAGAGTTTTTCAATTAGCCGGCTCACCAAAATTGAAAAAAAAAACTAACTAAAAAAAACAGGCAGATCAGCTTTCCGAAATCAAAACCAGATTTTGCTCAAAAATGTAGCTGAAGGAAATCATAGTTCGAAATTACTTTTTTAGTAGGAAAATGTCCATGTTCACCGTGTTGGAATCGGGACAAATCGGAAAAGAGATCAAATGGACTCTCAGACATAACTGATCGACAACTTGAAAGAATTTTAACGTACAGAAATTTTAAAAGAAAGACAGATTTCCATATGTGAAACCAGCGCTATAAATTCGGTAAGCATAACTGAGGATTGAATATATACAATAAGGACAGCGACCTTAATAACAAGAATAGACGTTTGCTATGGAAAATATATCGTCTGTGGACTAGAACCCATGACGTTTCCCATACTATGCAGGAGAACTGCCGCTGGGTTAACATTAGATAATCAGCTAATATGACAGCCAGCCAACCAGTTCAGAGTCAAACAATCTAAAGATTTCCTTTAAAGCACGAATGCCATACCGTCATCTTTTCAAGAAGGCAGGTTTGGTTACCATATATGACAAGCAAGGGCACCTTTGTATCAGCTTTGGTGGAAAGGCTCTAATTAAATTTATGACCCAGAAAATACTTCCACACATCCCATCCTTAGCAAGGTCACTAATTTCTAGAGCTTACTGGAAAACTAAAAGGTATAAAAACTTTTATTCTGTTTTTTGTTTTCAGGATTAATATATAACTCCCATTAAATGGGTTTCAACACTCTAAATCTACGCTCTCTCCTATTTATTTTTTTTCATCTTTGACAACTATTTTTTATTTGACTCACTTTAAGTGTATATTGTTTTTACACATTTCGTAGTTTTTAGTGTTGATTTTAATCTATCAAGCATTAAAAGATGCTCTTTTAGTTTCAACGATAACAACTTTCTTTGCTTAATTGATAGCCCTATAAATCAAAACAAGAGCATATATAAGAGATTTCACCATGATTTTTTAATCATGCTGAAACAGATAACCAAATTTACATTTCCCATCAATTAAATGTGTTATTTACATACAGACAAGTTCGCAGCAATATAGTTCGAGGGTGGAGGAGTAAATTTATCAAACAGTAAGACAAGGGGGACTATAGAAAAATCAACAAACAACAAATTGAAAAATCAACAAAAAACAAAACAACAGCAAATGGAGTACATAGTCTCAGAAATCGAGTGCGCTAGGTGACTAATTGCCAAGTGTTAGTGCCAAGCGTTGTGAGAGAACTGAGCCAATCATTGCAGAAATGTGTGGCATACTGCGCGCTCAGTGATGCACAACAGGTGACGGAAAGTGGGTGACCCCTTGCCTCAGCCTCTTGCATAGTCGCCAAAGAGGATGTTGTAATTAGATGAAGAGAAACTGAGATTAAGCTTACTTCTTCTTATAAACAAGCGGATATTTTTAATACAGCTATTAAAGTTTTTCTTCAAGGGTAAGCAAAATCGGATACTTCCCCCCCCCCTTTGAGGCTCAAAATTTCGAAAGGCGATGAATGATTACCCCAAATTCAAGTACTGTTTGCCAAGTTATTTCTGCACAAACAAAGTAGAAAAAGCCTAACTATGGATTTGCAGCAACCAAGATTTGTGTTTGTTTTCTTGATTGGAAAGCTGAACAATGTAGAAATAACTCAGTAATCAGTACTTGGATTTTTGATAATTATTCAACAACCCGAGAAATTTCCAGCATCAAAAAAGGTGGGGATGGGGGGAGGTGCCCTAAACTAACCGCAGAACGTGCCCTAAACATCTCAACCTTTCTACCCTTGAAGAAACCTTCAATAGCTGGTAGTCAAAGTATCCGCATATTCATAAAAACAAGTAGGTTTAATCTCAGTTTCTCTCAATCTAATTACCAATTCCTCTTCCGCCACTACACAAGAGGCTGAGGTATGGGGGTCACCCACTTTCCGTCATCACTGAGCACGCAGTATGCCACTCATTTCTGCCATGCTTGGCGCAGTTCTCACAACGCTTGGCATATTTTCACCATGATCTAGCGCACGCTATTGTAATCAATTTAGAAAAAAATATGGTCCTACCTCCTTTTGGTTGACCATAAAAGGAGGACTATCTATTTAATGGCATTTTCTTTTTTTGCTTTATGCAAAACATATTAAAGAGTAAATGCTTCATACCTCAAATTCTGATCGTAATTAACTTCAATGTATATGTACTCCACTTGCTGTTGCTTTGAACAAAGATGGGTATGAAATTAATTAATCATTCATACCTTGCATTCAACACCCAAACCAAAAGAGAAACTGAATGGGCTCCTTTCCCTGCCGCTTTTAAAATGTTTATAGGTCAGTGGCGTCTATTCGTGAAAATTCGGGCTGGGGGGGGGAGGGTTGGCAAAATATTGTTCCCACAACAAAATTTATGGGAAAATTTGTCATTCCTTTTGATTTTTTAATGAAAATACCAAAGGCAGTTTTCAATGAAAACAACCCATTCCCAAGCCTGTTTAAAGGTCTTGTCCTATGGCCAAATCCTACTTCATTATGCGCATTCCACTATAGTGTCTTGCCAAAACCCATAAAATCTAAAATTATATATCCAGCCCTTATTTCCACGGTGGGAGGGGAGGTAAAAGTGCTTACAGTTATAGTAGAAATTAGTTCCCTATGCAAAATAATATGAAGTTGACAATAACATATGTTGCTACACCTACTAAAAACCCCGAAATCAAAATATGCTGTCGATGTCTTTCGATGTCCCAGCAACAACCTATTGCTGTTCCACTTCTTTAAAATCTACAGTCTTCTTCTTAGCAGTCTACTTTGTTTTTAGCAATTATTAGGTGATTTATAACAGTCTATTATTTTTTATTAGTTGCCACTATTTTAATAAAACGGAGTATTATTTAATATGTGGTACTATCTTATTTATTTGATGTTTGTTTTTATTAAGTAATAATAGCCAAGGTACAATCTGCCCTTTGTTATTCTCAGGAAGGTGCATTGGTTTTTGGTTATTTCTCCTTGAAGCTGCATAACCATCTAAGGGTCATTCATGTGGATGTTTATTATAGTATCGATAAAGGAAGTCAGGTCCATTTTCCGGATTCCATTTCTACAATTAATTTTTTGTCAAATCTTAATCCTCAGTTTCTCAAGCTTAAATACATTCGATAAATTCCAATAAATTAGCAAAAATAACAATAAAAGAAGCTCATAAGCTGCAACACGGATTAGCTATGTAATGCATATTTTTCAGAGTTTACGACTTTCTATTATTAAATGATTCTTTTAAAACTAGTCTCTTCAAATGAAAATTAAAATATTTAAAAGAAAATATTTGATATCAAATTAAATTTATTGGAAAATCATTTCCAAAATAGAAGTTCTCAAACCGGCTAAAACTTCGAGTCTTCAACAGTAATATCCTCCCTATTATGCTGTATTGAAGCGAATGCTGGAAGTTAAATCAGCAGCAAGAGAATATAAACTGGACACAACACGTCTCGGACCGCACAACGTCAAATTACTGGGCAACCCTTAGTCATCCACATGATAAGGAGTCGAATATGACCAAACACAAAAGTACATCCTCCAGTGGCAATCAACGGGAACGCGACGAAGGGGAAAACCAAAGAACACACTACGCCGAACATACCAGAGGGACCTTCTCAACGTGAATACGTTCATACAACCCCATTAGGTAGACGTTATGGTGGCAGCCCATTTGAGGGACGGCTGGCGTCTATTCGTCAATGCCCTGGGTAACTCCAGAGGCACAGGAGGATCTAAGGTCTAAGGTAACGTCTTAAAAATGACCAAAAAACAACCCTTGGTAGGTCGCTAGAGAAAGAAGCGAAGTTGGTGAGGAATTTGATGGAGGCAGTTCTCTTTCAGGTTTAGTAGGAGTGATTGTGGTGGGCCACTCTTGCTGCGACTGTGACTCCAGGCGCAGGAAGACCAAGCATAAGACTAAGCAAGAGCTACACGAAGAAAGAAAAATAGGTTGTAAGACTAAAAGCGAAGGTGAATTAGCGTATTACTCTGGACAAGTACAAAATACCATTAAAAATTTTGAAAACGTAGTCTATTAGAGTTGGCATTCAAGAAAAAAAGGCCGGAGTGTAATGTACGTACAATCACGCATACCAATTTGTCCACACAAGAAATTATACACATGCACGCCAGCTACCGCAAAATATATATTAACTTATAAAAAAGATGTTTATAGATAAAAAAAACAAAGTTTACCTGCTTCAGCCAAAGCAGCAGCAACTTCATTCTAAAAAAAGAAGAAAAATCTTGAAAGAAAAACAATTGGTATTAACACGTTTATATTAGGCATAGTTTAATAATTAATGCAGTTGATGATTAACTGATTTTTTCAAAAAATCAGCAGTGAAGGTTAGATATATTTCTTTTGAAAATGGAGCCAACAATCCCTAAAATTTACGGTTTGGCACGCTGTAAGGTGAACTCGCACCTGTGTGTTGAAGCACGTAAAGGAGATAGTACCCTAAGATACATCCAAAGAAGTCCTAGAAGTAGTGCTCCTGCAAAGACCTCACCGATTTTTATGCCTCACCGATAAGAAAAAGGAATATGAGACTCCCAAATTCGAGATATTCTACATCAGGAGTCGGCATTTTTTTTTTTTTTTTATCATGGGAAAAAAACACCCAAAATACGAATACTAGGAGGAATTTGGGTCAGTGGCATTTTCATTTTAAAACAGTCTTTTAGCAAATGTACTACTTTTCACCCATACTTTTTTTAAACTACTTTTTTTAAAGTAGGTACCAGCAGTACTACTTTTCACCCATACTTTTTTTTTAAACTAGTTTTTTTTTTAAACTACACATGGTGGTCTTTTTCATTAAAAAATGAATTCCTGATTTTTTACGATTTTTGAATAAACATTTACGGTTGTGTGAGTTTACTTAACCAGTGCAAACAATCAGACTTTATTTTCACTGTCCTTGGTATTTAACTTAAGCTAAAATTTGGGCTTTCAAAATGCAGTTTGGGCTTTCAAAGTCTGAAATTATCCATGCAGAAGAGGCAACTACTTTCACAGTTGAGGAAATAAGCTGAAAATTGTTGGGTTTAAGTTTTGTGGAAATATGATTGTAATGTCCTATAAATTGTGGAAATATAACCGCCAATTTGTGGTTACTTAGAAAGAATTTTTTTATCAAAATTAGAGGTTTTTTTGGTTATTTTCGGTGGGGTTAATCTTCAGTGGCATCAATCCATGAAAATTTAGGGGGAGGGGGATATATTTTTCAAAATCTAGAGAGAGGAGGGAAATTTGTCGTTTTTCTTCAATTTTGTTTGGGTGGCACATGCCCCTCCCCCAATTGACACCACTGTGAGTTTTACAAGTTCACGTCTAAGAAATAAAGCATTGGACAAAAAAATACGTGAATGTCCACAGAAGATAAAATAGGGAGATGAATTTAGGGAATGTGCACCCCCCCCCCTCTAGAAAACCTAAGGGGAAATTTCAAATACCAGCAGCCCTGTCATAAAATGACACATAACACCAATATCCCTCATTTAGAATGAAAACGCAAAAGAAGCTTATCATGTACAAAAGAGGAGATTGGAAGCGTTCACAAGCACTGAAACTTTAAATCAACCTAACATTGTCATTTGATAAGCGAATCTTTGGAAGTTAAAAAATTATTAAACGTATTGAATCAAACATTCTTTCCACAAAATTGTTCAATGATTCAGATTTTACATCTAACCCTACGAAGTTTAGGGACAAGTGTCCCTTAAAAAATTTGCGGGGTCCCTTTACAATATTAAAAATTGTAAAATTCTGTCCCTTAAAAAATTCGCGGGGTCCCTTTACAATATTAAAAATTGTAAAATTCTGTCCCTTAAAAAATTCGCGGGGTCCCTTTACAACATTAAAAATTGTAAAATTCTGTCCCTTAAAAATTCACAGGGTCCCTTTACAATTTTAAAAATTGTAAAATTGTGTCCCTTAAAAATTCGCGGGGTCTCTTTACGATATTAAAAATTCTAAAATTGTGTCCCTTAAAAAATTTGCAGGTTCCCTTTACAATTTTATATCCCTGCTCGATGTGTGAGTGGGAAACATTGAAGGGTTTAAGAGAAAACATGCTTGGGCATGTGAAGATGATGAGTAGTAGCTGACAAATGTGATTAGGAGTGAATATTATGATTTGATATTATAGACTGGGTTGTATACAAATTTGGACATGATGATAAACTTTTCTGGTTAACTGTTGCTATCGTTTCAATCGTTTCCATGGCGCTGTGGCTTTTCTGCAATACACGTTACATCAAATTTACTTGTAACCCTTACACATTAGGCGTATTTACCTGTGTAGAGTAGATATTACAAGCAGACCAACGAACTTGTGCTCCCATTTCAGCTAATGTTTCTATTAAAACCTAAAAAAAGAAGCAAAATTAGCAAGGGGTTTAAAATAAATAATCATACAGTGTTTTAGAATTGTCCAGTTTATCTATTAGTTTTAAATTACCCTCTTTTCTGCTAGTATTTTAAGCGGCTTGATAGTAGTATGCTAAATATGGATTTACTTGATGCCCTAGGAATTCCCATACTATTTGCTTGATGCTCTACACCTTTTCAAAGATAGTCAGTACTCCTTCACACAGTTTCACGTGCACATTGCAAAAAAGCATGCAAAAACCTATAAAGTGATTAAACACGTTATGAAAGTTGGCTCGTTACAAAGTGGTCAAGCATGTTATGAAACTAAAGTCAAGGTTTTATTGCACAAGAAATTTCAAATTTTTTTTTTTAAAGCTGGCACTATATAAAGTGCTCCAACATGTTTTGGGAGTATGCACGAAATTATATAACTCAAGTAGAGTGTTTTTCGAGTCAATATCCGTTTTTATTCGTCCTTGAGATTCTGTATAAAATGTTCATACATTACGATTTAATCTTCATTATGATTTAACATATCATACATAGCACACTGAATATTATTAACTTTGAAACAATGGATACTTCAGTTGTCAACGTGAGTATAGTTTACTGAATTTCTTAATTTATTTCCAAAAAAAAATCATTTTACCAGTAAATTCAAATTTCAGGGGCATATGCCCCCTCCCCTCCAACTATACAAACCCTAAAATATGATGAGTATACTCGCTAAAAAACGCAAAGTACGCTTTTTTTATTATTTAAAACAAAAACTCCCTCCTCCACTGCTCTGTTTACGAGCTTAATTCCTTGGTTTTAGTTATTTCGTTCAAAAAAATATCCCTTTTTCCCAATTATCAAAAAATCTTTTTTCTGGTCTAAAAACCACATGTGTTTATAATTACAGAGAGTCCCATTTGAAGCCAGAGTTCAAACGTGTCTTATCTGAGTTATGAAAACAATAGATTGATGATTAAGACAGGGGTTTGTGTAATTCTCGTGAGAAAACTTAGAATTTATATAAAACCAAATCGTATTCAAATATTTTCTTGGGGAGAAAATTTTAAGTTTTGGATTAATTTGGATTTTAGCTCACATTTAACAAACTTAGTGGTAGTTAGGTGAAAATATGCATAAATATATTAATCTATAGTCTAATTTCATGGCTACTAAGGGAACAATGAGCATTTTTTTTATGCTTTCACAAGAAAATAGCTCGCATTTAACGAACTTAGCTGTAGTTAGTTGAAAGTGTGCTTAAGTATCTTCATTTTTTCTTCTGTAAAAAGGGAAATCGTTTTTCCATGCTAAATTTTTCTTCCTTTTAAGGACGAGGATTCGTACAATTACTCCCCCCCCCAGAAAAGAGAGCTAAGGCTAACGGCATTACTCCAATGCAACAAGTGGAGATAGCTGGCCCATCGGGGGCCACCCACATTCATTCCAGACCGGCGCTGCCTGCCCAAGACCCAACCGTGCCAGCCCCTATGCAGCCGGGTAGAAAGCTGAAAAGAGAGTGGATGATTGCTCATAACGTTACTGCTGCACAAGATTGGGAGGTCACCCCCTATCAAGCATTGCCGGGCCCTTCACGACCAATGCAAGGCGAGAATGATGTGGCCCCTACAGCTCTCAACATGCAAGCTGCAAATCTAAATGTGAGTTTTCAAATATTATTTCTCGCTAATGATTCTTTTTCCCAAGTCAATTTGAAGGACTGAGAATTGTACAGCTAGACATAATTCCAAGATTCTAATTTGCATAATAAAGGCTTCGATAAGAGATGCGAGACTTAACAGTTTCAATTTTATCATTTGCTCCGGAAAATCTTAAAAATAACAGACTACACATTGAAAATAGACTATTTTTAGGAGATGTCATGATTTTCACTATTTTATTGTGAGTGTGTGTGTGTGAGCGGTGCATGCGCCGCTTATTTTTCTGTCTACTCGATAATTCATTGAGATAGTACAATGAATATTGCAAATTCAATAACGAGGTAATGATTTTCATTATTTTGTTGTGTGTTTGTGTGTGTGTGTATGTGTGTGTGTGAGCGGTGCATGCGCCACTTATTTTTCTGTCTACTCGATAATTCATTGAGATAGTATAATGAATATTTCAAATTCAATAACGCCGTAATGATTTTCACTATTTTGTTGTGTGTGCGTGTGCGTGTGCGTGTGCGTGTGCGTGTGTGTGTGTGTGTGT
>JAQQPU010001701.1:63033-77430 GCA_029168905.1 Artemia sp. Kazakhstan ARC1039 | reverse complement strand
CCGCAGTGTTCTTATTCAAACGATTAAAGGGCGGGGGGACCCTAAGAAAACCCATTGTTTATCTTTTTAAAAATGTTAATATATGCTTTTCGGTAGGATAAAAGTGAAAAAAATGGAAATTCAAGACAGAGGTGACAAAGGAGAGGGGTCACAAACTAATTATCCGGTAAACTCTGCGTAGTTTTTTTTTCCAAAATGCACTTTAGCAAACAAACATTTCCAAAACGTCAAAGAAAAAAACCTTGATTATGTACATTTTTTTAAAATACATTCTAAGACCCCACTGGCTATACATGACATATGAAACCAAGAGAGAAAGGATATAATAAATAAAAAAATAAAAGCAAATAAACTTGGTGACAAACTTGGAAAAAATTTAAAAGAAAATAATCTCTCTGTTTCTTTCAAAACTAAACAAAATCTTTAAAAAAATTTTCAAATCGGGAAAGGATAAAACTCACCCTATACTGGGTAGTGGTGTCTACAGAGTCCCGTATTCATATAGGAAATTTTACATTGGTAGGACCCATCAATAACTAGGGGAACGATTGAATGAGCACAAAATTTCAATAGATAAGTTCCTGAGATTTGAAAATAAAAATGACAACTTTGATTTAGCTTTGGCCCAGCATATTTTTGTAAATCCAGAACATTTAGTTCTTTTTGAAGAGGCAACTTTAATATCTACTGTAAATGGCCTTCCGCAATCTTTTAAGGATGCAAGTGAGATCAAAAAATATATAATCAGAAATTTGGCTATAAATAGAGACACGGGAGATATTTCCTTGAGCACAATTTATAACAAATTAATATTAAAAGACTCAATCAATATTTTCGCCCAGTCTAATTTAAGACAAGCTGTCTGCATATCTAATGAAAAACAAAATTGCAGACAGGCGAAATCTATTGCAAGGCAAATAATAATTGTTCAATCAAATTGATGAATTCTCATACATTGATTTCTGGCTGGTCTTTTGATTCAGTATCTTTTCTCTTCTTGTCGAGTTCACTTTAAAAGGTTAGATTTTTTTTTTTTTAGCACTGAGGACGACTTGGCGGAGGTCCTTGTCGAAATATTTGCTTGTTCTTCGTCTTCATAGTTGGCCACTGGCTGACAAAATCCTCGTTTTCTCACCTATTTGATTTCATTTTTTCATTTATTATATCCTTTCCTCTCTTGGTTTCATACGTTTTTTTTACCGTCAGGCACACTCCCTCACAAAGTTTCTTTTCTTGCTAATCTTCTCTGAATATTTGGACTCAAGGGCGTATCCAGAATTTTTGTTCGAGAGGGGGACTGGGTATTTTCGTTCGAGGAGAAGGAGGGGGGATAATAATTACAAAAGCATTCAGAATTAGTTTAAATACACCTTTGCTACTTTTTTACAGGTCAGGCAAAAAATTAGGAAGGAGGAGGGGGGGATTTCAAATCCAGACTCCCCCCCCCCTGGATACAGCCTTGTTTGGACTGACATGTTTTTTTTGTTGTGTTTTTTTTAATTGGGCTTTTCTTATGTTACTTCCTTTAAGCTAGAATATTCTAGCTTAACTGGCACAGGCAAGTTACACTGGCAAGGCGCTACCTAAAGAGTAGTCATAGAAACTTCAGAGGGGGCTAATTTGATTGAAACATTAAAAGTTCTGGTGCCCTATTTAGGATTCAAAAATGATTGGAGGGCATACAACTCCCTTACTATAGAATCCGATCAAATCTACGCAAATGCAGAATGTCAAAAGGGCGTATCCCAGGAATGGCTTAGAGTATTAAGTTGAAAATTACAGGGGATGTTGAACTAACCAATATGTACTATGCACATACTACTAATATTACTTCTACTGCTACCAGTAAAACTGCTAATAAGTCTGAGGGTATTAAGGTAAAGACTTTAGGGAGTCTTGAGGGATGTTAGACTAAAATCAAAACATACGATGTGCAAGTAGGTTGATAAAAGGGATATCAGCAATATCTCAGGAACAGCTTAAGAGTATCAACTTAAAACTTTCAAGGCATTTTGAGGAAGATTTTGAACTAAATCAAAACACACTATATACATGTGAGTTATCAAAAGCGTATATCAGCAATATCCCAGCAACAGCTTAGGGTATTAAGCTAAAACTTTCAGACTACTAATATTATTACTACTATTGATATTACTTCTTTCAACAAAAGCAATATCCAAAGAAGAGTTCAGGGCATTCAGTTGCAACTGTGACTGCTGCTACTGCTACTACTATTACTACTGCTATTACTACTACCACTACTACTATTAAATCAAATCTAAGGAGTTTAAGCACATTCAGGTTAATCATATATGCAACATTTCACTGAATACAGTATTAACTTGACACTTTCAAGGGAGGTTGATGGGTGTGTAAAACTAAATTAAAAGACATCAGGTGCATGCTGGTTGTTGAAAGGGTGAATCACCAATATTAGAAACGCCTGTCCGTATTAAATCAAAACTTTCAGGGCTAATAATATTAATACTGCTATTGTTACTACTAGTATTCAATTAAATCAAAAGGGTGTAAGTGCATCCAGGTTGTCAAAATGGCCTGGATAAAATGTCTCAGGAATTAAATAAGGTATTAAGTTTTATTTGTCAGTGGAAGTTGAAGGGGGTGTAATCCAAAGTGTCAAAAGGTCATATGTGCAATACCCTGGGAAAAGCTAGGGATGTTACATTGGAATTTGGAATTTTCTGAGGAATGTTACTAGGGATGTTGAACTAAACCCGAGGACAGCATATGCATTCAACTTTGTCATCAAGGCATATTTGCGATGTCTCAGGAACAGCTCAAAGTATTAAGTTGAAAGTTTCGGGGCATGTTGAGGGGAATGTTTAACTATCTTTGGGGTTTAAAAGGGCGTATCTGCAATATCTCTGGAGTGGCTAAAGGCATTAAGGTGGAAATTTCACAGTATGTTGGGTGCATGTTGAACTACAACAAAAATGCACTATATGCATGCAGGTTGTAAAAAAGGTGTTTTGCTAATATCTCAGAAACAGCTGAAAGCACTGAATTGAACATTTCATGGCTACTACAACTACTATTGCTACTACTGCTCCTCTGACTTTACAACTTACACTTCTTGAGACTACAACTACTCATTACTGCTTGCATATGTAACTACTTAGAGACTGGGAATACTTGCAACTGCAAGTGTAACTACTTCTGACCATGACTCCAACTGCTTATGACAGCAATTGCGACTACTTTGAACTGGGATTGTGACTCTGACTGCAATAACTACTTACATCTACAACTACTTACGACTGCAGCTACTTATGACTGTGACTGTGGCTACTTAACAAAGTGACTGAGACTACTTGCAACTGTGAAAACTTGCTACTGCTAGTGAGACTATTTGGAATTGCAATTACAACTAAATCCATGTTGTCAAAAGGTCATAGATAAAATATCTCAGGAACAGACTAGTTTATTAAGATTGAAACTTTGCAGAAAAATTGAGAGGGATGTAAAAATAATCCAAAATAAACTATGTATATCCAGATTGTCAATAGTGTCTTCTAAATCAAAAGCCACTAAACACGCATCCAATTTTGTCAAAACACTTATCTGCAATATCTCAGGAACAGCTAAGGACATTGAGTTCAAACCGTTGGGGCATATTGAGTGGGAAGTCAAACTAAATCAGAAGACATTGTGCACATCCACAGTTCTCACAAGGGTGTATCCATGATGTCTCAAGAACGGTTAAGGGAATTAAGTTGAAACTTGCTGGGCATGTGGAAGGGGATGGTTGATTAGTATCAATTCAAAACAAATAGAAATAAATCAAAATTCAGTAAAGTGCAAATTACGTTCTGGTCTTTCAGCCTGGGGGGCATCAAGGCAAGTGTAGTACCTCTTAGTAGTTTTCTGCTCGTCATGAGTTTAAATTCGTTTTTTATTGTAGTGTCTGTTTGTTTTAAGTTTCATTTATGTATTGATAGTGACTTATGGTTATTTCAGCTTGAAAAATTACTTGACTTTATTTTTACTCTTTGGTTTACTATAGCTCTTTACTTTTCTTTGAAAAACTCCTTTTGGGAATTTTTTTAATTAATTTACTTATATAAAGAAGACTATTTTCTTGTGTGTATGCCTTTTTTCTTTTTACCACTGAAGACAGTATAAATTATTTTCTTAATCCTTTTTTTTTTCTTTGTTTTTTGTTGAATGTCATTGTAGCAGCAATGTCAGAGACATATGCCTCTTGTAGGCTTTGTGATGCCACTGAGTTGTACTTGTTGATTTGTTTGCCAAATTCTCAGACACAATTTCAATTTAAAGTGATGAGTATTTTCTTACTAAACTACTAATTATGCCTACATTGTGCCTAATTATGCCTACTAATAACCACTACTAATTATGCATATAAAATAATTGGATTTTTTTTCTCTGTAATTGTGGCATTTACTTTTGGTTTGATGTTACCAAACTTTATGCCTTGTTTCTGGCTAGTGTCTGGTAACAATTGCTGATAATAAAACGCAAGTTAACAACATATATTTTGCATTTTTAACAAAAAAAACAATCTATGAAATGTTGTTAAAAAAGAATAGAAAAGACAGTTTTGTCACAGAAATTGTAGATGCTCAAGGAAAAAGGAAACCAAATATTCTTGCTATGGCTAGATTTAAAGATCATATAAAAGGAGAAATTATCCTTGAGCCCTTAAAGGGGCTAAAAGGGCATTTGATTAGAGATAAGAAGTTCTAATGAAAAACTAAATCGTCATTAACAATAAGAAAGGGGCAAGTCAATTTATAAGAAGAGACTTACTTTTGGACAAAAAGACAAGTCACTAATGACAAATCATCTGCAAACATATCCAAGATAAAAATTAATGACTGAATGTCTTTACACTTATGGAAAACCAATAACACATGTGCACTTGTTTTACGAAAATTTCAACTTCTACTCCAGCAGAAAAAGGAATTTTATCAAAGTGTGAGCAAATACAATACACTGAAACAAATTTTATATCACAACCGTGATCAAACTGTGTACATCAATATCACAATCAAAGCCAGAGAGAGGCAGAAATTTTATTTAAAAAAAAAACTTCTTGTTATTGGCTCTAAAACTTTATGCATAAATTATTTAGTTTAGAATAGCTTCCTGTCTGTCAAAATAATGTAATTGGCTTTAAAAAAATCAAGAAATAAAACAAAGGAAATAAAACACACTTTATAGCAAAGAGTCTAGTATAGATCTCTCCTTTCCTCTATCCTAAAACCATATGAAAACAAAGAGGAAAATACCATATATTTTACCTTATGTACTTACAACAAAAGGAAATTACACTTATCAGTAAGGAGAAATGAAAGCTATTAAAACATTAAATCCAAACTGGGACCATCCCATCGAGAGTCCATATATACTTAAGCTTCTGACTTTATTTGACCATTGCTAAATAATTTTTGTTAGAATACATCTTGTCTTATAATAATCTGCTTCCTCTTTCATTAAAACCCCTGATTGGTCTGAAGCAAATATGGCTATACATGGTGATGGCTAAGCAGACATGTGAGCAGGGCTAAAGTCTACCCTAGCAGATACTCATCTGTAATTCTAGCAAAATAATCTTTCCAAAGAAACACTAAAAATTATTGTAAAGTGATTTTAACATGCAAGTCTAACTATGCACTTGTTAAAGCATAGAAGTTTGGCTAAACATACATATGGACGCTACTATTCCGGCCCATTCAAATGGGAGACAAGGGAAAGCTGCCCTAGGCAGCATAGCTGGGAGGGGAGGGGGCACAGCAGCTGGGGCTTTTTAGTTGTTTGAGTTAGGAGGGATGCTGTAATTAATTTTGTCTTGGTCCCCACCAACCCTAGGAACAGCCCTGTAACTATTAAAAGTAGATGATAAATATAGTGCAAAAGAGGCTTCCTTATTGGCATCATGAACATCAAATGTTAGAGTCTATAACTGCATGCTCAGCCATGACTTTGGTGCTACCATGGCTTTGGTGCAGCCATGATTTAAGTGATCCCATGGCTTTGGTACACCCAAGCACCGAATTTTATATATGAACAGTAGCTGCCTGGATGTTGATGTTTGCTCAGATATATGTCTATACATGTAAGTCTATCTAAACATAAATCTGAATGCTGCTTCAAACACAGTCTGGTGCCAGTGATTTTTAGTGACCAAGGTTGACCTACTTTAGATTCCTAAAATTTAAAACTGAGTACAGGCAGATATCCAAAGGGGTGGTTTTGCTCTGTCCCTCTTCTAAAGTTTTAAGGTTCTTATGATATCTTATATATTTTTGTATGTTTTCCATATAACTCATCTGTTGTTTCTGTTTTTCAAATCTGTACTGACAACAATTACAGTCTTAAAATGTATCACAAATCAACACAATCTGTAAATGAGTTACGAAACTAGTGTCAAAATCAAAGTACATGAATTTAAGGAGTGCTCCTTGCAGATTACAGTCCATTTGCAACAATACATTGTTGAGTTGCATTTCTATAGCAAATAGTTTATAAAATCAAAACATCATTTTGAAATGTTTCCCAGAGAAATTGCCTACAGGTTGTTTTAGGTACCCAACTACTCAGCCTTATCTCAAACAGTAAGCTGCAAAAAAAACATGGCTCAATTCCCCTTTCTAGGGCTATGAGAGGAGGGTCGAAATAGGCAAGGCACATTCTGCAGGTGAAGGATAACAGATTGCCAAAAATAGTCTTTGTTGGCAAACCATCTAAGGCCAAACAAAAACAAGGTCTCACCAGGATAGGGTGAGAGGATGTTGAAAGGAAAGATTTAAGGGAAATGGGAACTTCTTGGGAGGGTGTAAAAATGGAGCCTTTGAATAGACTGGGTTGAAGAAGTGCATGTAGCTGTGGTTTGGTGCTAAAGTAAGTTGTTAGTAGTAGCAATAGTAATCATAACTCATAAATGAGAATTTAGAGAACCCCATCCTCCTAATTTTGAAAAATACCTTTTGGGGGTTATTTTCATTTTAACAAAAGCCTGTTTTTGGTCTTTTCACTTCAAAAATTAAAAAACAACAAATTTACCCTGTAGATTTTGAAAAATATATCCCCGCCCTAAATTGTATGAACTGACACTACTATTTCCCAGTTTTTTATCCTTGCACACCATTTAAAATAAATAAAATTCCTCATGGAGTCCTCAAATAACAGAAGTCCCTTGAGATTATTAGGGGGAGCAAATCTGAAACCCCATTAAAAGACACAAAGCTGATACTCAAGGCAAAGGTGTTTATAGGCTTAAATTTTCCTGAAGGATCTTTCACGTGAATTTTTGATGGGAAATTTTCATGTTCATCCAGTGTGTATACACTTTCAAAGATCAAATCAAAATTCCTACAATCTGTTTCAAAATTATAGCCATATTGGGAACATAATAGAAAAACTTACAACATATCCAAGAAATAAAATTACTTGAATAGAGATGCAATACCACTGTTTCTTTAACTTTTGTTGTCTACTTGCACTACAGGTGCCAGGCCCCCAAAAATATTAAAAGTATGATATGCTACTAGTAAACTTCATTTTTCCCCAGATTTCTCTTTCTATGGTTGTCTGCCAAATTTGAACTTGAAGGTCAATGAGATGATAAGTTTTCTAGGATAATGTCCATTGATATACTATTTTGGTGAAAGTAAAATTTATGACAGTGATGTTCATTAAGTACTCAATGCAAGAGGTCTGCTCTTACAGGTAGTGAACATGTTTGCTGTTTCCTTTTGGAAAACAATAACACTAGTCCAGATTGCTCATCAGAGCATTTGATATACCTCTAGAAAACCTCAACTGATGTCACACCAAATAACTTACTTGAAGCTTGCACTGGTATCTAATTAGAGCTAAATTGTCCTTAAAGCCCTATTTTGGATCATCTGGTAGGAGATCTAAACAGGCTTTAGGAACCCTACAAAAAGCAGGCATTCATATTTGGTAACTGCCTAAAAGAGGGACAGACATAGATGCAGGGAGAGGGGGGCTTGTCCTTTCCAAAAAATCATATCTTTTATATCTAGGCACCTCAAAAATTGTTTTTATTACTAACCCACCTGCCCCCCCCCTAGTTTTTCTTACTACCCTTATAACCCCACTCATATTAGTTCTGGTAAAAAATACAGTCCCAGAAAAACCCAGTCAGTTGAGCCTCATAATAGCTTTGCCTTTTAAAATTGAAATCTGGGTGCACTTATAGAACACCTGATAGGGTTATTACAGTATGACCTTGCAAAATATAAAAAAAAGATATAAAAATGAAACACTTACTTTATAATATGCAGCATTTTTCTCTTAATCAGATTATTTTGTTTTCGTCTATTGTTATCCTCTTTTTAAAATCATTTCAAGTAATATTTAGGCAATTATTGTAGACACTCACAGATGAAGATAGATTCAAGACTGCAGAAACCCCCATTTTAATAAACAAACAATCATTTTCAAGTAGTATTTTGAAAATTTTTGTACACAATCACAAATGAAGACAGGTTCTAGACTGCAAAAACCCAGTTTTAGCAAACAACCTACAATGTATGATTAGATTGAATGGTATCAGTTTAGCATTTTTACTCTATATAAGGAAAATTTTGAAAGCTACTTTAAAACATCTTGAAAATACTTAGCTAAATCATTTTAACTACTTAACTATACCTCCTTCACCCTTTAATGTGCAAAAATATGCCCCAGATTAAACATACTCATTGTATTTCCAATAGCATTACTCTTTTTTTTTAATAACTTGACAGAAAACAGTAAACAAGTAGTAGAAAGACAAGTCCTCTATTGAAAATATAGAGTTCTCTATAATATATATAATTTGGGAGGAAATATTTAGTGGCTTCAACTTTCCATAAGGAAACACAGTGAAATTCTAGAAGCTATCTAAAAAAAATTCTAAAATACTCACTTACACCATTTATGAATGTAGACCATTAGATTTACTTCATCCCCCCTCCCCCCCTAGTAAGCAAATGATATTAGCTTCAAGTAAACTTAATCAATGAAATCTCAATAGTGGGGCCTTTTTTATAATTTAACAGTAAACAAGTGGAGGAAAAATATAGTTGTGATACTAAAATGCATTGAGCATATATAATTTAGTTTAGACATTTGTACATTGGGGGAGGGAGGAAGTTTAGCAGTCTGCATTTATGAACAACTAAATATAGCATATGCATGATTCTATTATTGATATGAGGACAAGCTTCACATAGTACACAATGCCTTTTTTATACTCTTTTAAAATTATTAAATGCTTCACTTACCCCCACACACTGAAGGCCCCATATATAGCCCTAAAGAAAAAAACACTTAAACAACAAAATTCCTTTTTTATAATATAGGCCATGTTTTATTCATCAGATGATCATTTCTTGCCTACTTTCATTATTATCTGCATTTATTTTTACCTTTTTTAAGTAATATTTCATATTCAATACACCTGGAACTTTTTTAGGATATAATCAGAGGTAAAATTGCAGAATTGCACCTCTCCAGACGGAGACATACAAGAACAAAATTAGAGGCATTTTTAGATTGTTAATTTTGGGCTTATTTTTATGTTTTTGTTGCATTTGTGACAATTTATCAGCAGCCCCCCTGCCCCAATGGTCTCATATACATCCCTAGGCTGTATAAAAAACTAACATAAAAAATGATGAAATTCATACTTTATAATATGCAGTTAGTATTAATTAGTTATGCAATTCTTTGCAGACTTTGAAATTAAATAAATAAAATGGCCACACTTTCTTCTATTGTTAAGATATGTTTTGCATAATTCAAGGAAAAGTCATTTAATACTATGTAAGACAAACATTCAGCATCTCATGCTTTGATCTATTGTATTTTATCAATCCAGTTACAAGTTGAGATTCATTGAGTGAAGATACTAGTGACTTAACATAACTTTGATAAAAATGGAACTGTAAAAAAAAAGAATAAGCTGGGTAAAAATACACCTGGGTTGTCAATTCTATCCTTCAAAAGAGGGTGTTTGACAGCTTTTTCTATCATAAAATATTTCCAGACACTGTGTATTGTACAACATGTAAAAACAAATGCTATTTTGATCAAGTTGAAAACATATTTTGATGCCAAGGAACTTTTACCACTTAGGCTACTTTAATAGAAGATACACAAAAAGAAAATGTTTTTTAAGCAATCAATTCAGAAAGAAACTTGGTGCAGTGAATCATATCTATAAGAGAAATAGCTAAAATAACACTTTTATAGTATAATATCTCAAGGGTGGGTGGGGGAATTCAATTCAACTAATGATAGATGAGCTACAAATAATTGAAAATGCCAAAATTAATGGATCTACTTTTACAGTGAGGTTTGCTGGATATTATTGACTTCAATAATCAGCATTTAGAAGATTTGGGGACAGCAGTTGAAACATAATTCCCTGACCCCTATTTTCACTTCCTGGCTGAAGGGCCACAAAACAGAGATCAGCACTGCTGGTTTGGACCTTGAGGGCCTAGTGCCATCAGACTTACTAGTTGAAACAGACAAAGCATAAATTATATAAGTAAAATATAATATAGGATGGATCATTGGACAGTTGGTTTATGGAGGCATAGAGTGGAAAGCCAAACAATTCTCCATTATTCATGCAATGGGGGGGGGGGGAATCAGATATACTTCTTGACATAATAAAAGACTAAATCATCCTGTTCAAAAATATTGTCTGACTGCTGGACGGGTTATAATGCATTAAAAAAAATATTGGATTCAGTCAGCAGACAGTGAATCATTTAATTTATTTTGTGAAACTGGGCACTAGTACCCACACTCAAATACTGAGTGATTGCTGCAAGAAAAACATTGGCATTGCCAAAATATGGCAGAACAGATGCCCACATGGCAAGGTATTAAGCTGAATTTTATTTGAAAAAAAAAAAAATATTCTGTGCCATTCTGAGACTGCATTATTTTTTATTTGAGATATCTGAAGTTTGTACTAATCATTAATAAACCTACAGTTTATACCACAACCCTAGCCACAAGCCAAGGATGAACCACAGACATAAGCAAAGGATCAAATTAAAGTAACTGTTTACTTTAATTCACATTGGAAACTTGTCAAAACACAAGCAATTTTGTTGCTTTTGAAACTTATGAAATGTGTCTCAAAAATACAAGAGAATTGCACTATATTATCTATTCCTTTTTTTGATTTTCATTAATCAAAACTGATCCAAAAACCTGATTATTTAATATGAAATGAATGTTATAAAATAAAAATTTCAGCATATTTTATGTTACTTTTTTATATAATGTAGAGTTATATATGAGACCATTAGGGGATGGTTGGGGAAAATTGTCATGGGTGACCAAACATGGCTGACACAATGGGATGCAGCAGATGTCCTGCAGCCCCATCATCACTGACTGGTATATATTGGATATGTCCAAATGTGGTTTAAGGTAATTTAAGGTAAAAAAAAAAACTTGCTAGTGATTAGAAATTGCCATTTGTAGCTGATTCAAAAATGGTAATTATTATTTTCCTAAGTCTTAATAGTAAAATGTTATTTTGAAAGCAAATTTGTAAGAATCTTTAAAAAGAGCTAGAAACCCCCTCAAAAATGATGTCAGTTTAGCTGTGACATCAATTTTGAGGGGCTTAAAAATTCTCACAAATTTGTTTTCAAAACAACAATTTACTATTAAGACTTAGGAAAATAATAATTACAATTCCTGAATCAGCTTTAAATGGCATTTTTTTTTTTTTTTTATTCTAGGAAAGCTACTTTTTGCTTTCTTGGAAAGGGATTATGTTAGGAAAATGAAACTTTTGGGGACATATCTATATACTAAGTATATCCTGAGAAGGTATTTAGAAATACCTACCTCAACTCTTCCCTCTAGAGGGCACTGACCTTTAAAAAAATTGTATTATAAAAGTGAAACCTTGCAAAATAGATCTTCTGCATAAATAAAGTACAAGAAAAGTTTCCAATTTGTAACTGCTCAATTCTAATTTATGAGGCTTCAAAGATCTACTAATACATTTCTTAAACTTAGAAAAAAAAAACTCATTGATATGGCTTAAAATTCTGCTCAAACAATAAGAATTGCATTTTCAAAACTAAAATCAAAGAAAAAGAAACTGTAAATCAGGGTATAATGTTGTTTTGTCAAAATTCTAATATTTTCTAACAAAATTCTAATTCTAGACCTGTCAAGTAGGCAAATTTCTAAGACTAAAAATCATAAAAGGGTTAACATAGTAGCTTGGGAATACTTTCCTAGGGTATGCTTTTGGCCTAGGATTCATTACTGAAAGTTTCATTTTCTTAACCTGACCCCTTTCAAAGGTAGCAAAAAGTAGCTTGTCTAGAATTTTACCATTTTTCTCACTAGATGTTTTTTTTATTTAAGATTTATCACTAGATGTTATTTATGTCAGCTCTATACCACTGAGAATGGTCTTTACAGTCCATACCTACCTTGTGGCCACCACTACCAAGTGGGCTTAAATTGCATCTCTCCAGCAGACCTCTCCTATGGCATGTCACTGGGCCCTAACACAGTGATGAATTTTTGCCATCATTTGACCCGGAGCACAACAGATCCAGTATGGACCTTAATTTGCTCCAAAGTGCAAATTAAGGTAGTTAAGGTAATATTTTAAAACTTTTGGTTAACCTACAATGGACTGTTTCCCATTTGGGCCTCAAAATGGAATTTCTCTAAGAAACAATTACTGAAAAATGAAAGAGCATAAGAAAAGACATCAAGTGATGTATTTGCTTCTATCCTAGCTAAATTATCTTTAAAACTGAAAATGTACCTCAGAGAAATATATTGCCTAATTACAGCATTATATAGGACCAATAGGGGATGAGGATGCATTTGTAAGTGAAAAAGTTTAGGCCTAGGTAAATAGCCAAAGCTAGCCTATTTTAGTTGGTTTAAAAGAAGTTTCCAGAATTTTAGTCTTTCCTCATGGAGTGGAAGTACCATACTGATGCTGACCAAATCAATGGGCAATTATTATTTTGCCTGTTTATGGTGCCATCAAGGGGAAGAGGGTGCATTATCAGAGTTAGAAGTAGCCTAGCATGCTATATTTAAGAGGAGTGACAAATGAGTGACAAGTGAAAAATGTCACCCTTAAAAATACCTTCCCAGGGAATGACTTAACCTCAAGATCCATTCCTGAATGTTTTGCTTCCTAGGCTAGGGTAAAAGACCTCTTTTTTGGAAAGACCACTTTTCTTTGGCATTCCAGAAAAATTGCAATGGATTTTTTAACCACCCCTTTTTACTACAGCATGATGCAATATGAGAGCAGGAACAAGAACCTTCAACAAGAGCCTTCTTGGTCAAATTTTCACTAATAGTTTGTCAGCATGAATTAAAATGTGGTCTCTGTTTTGAAAAGCAATTGAAAAGAAAATTATCTTTAATATTTTGTGATTTATAGAATAAATATCAATCAATAAAAGTTACATTTCTAGAATCAGAAGAAAATTGGCTCTCTGTTAATATGTGAATAAAACTGAAACACTAAAAGGATATATACATCTAGACAGGATAATTGGTATTTCCAAAAAGAGGTCCCTGTAGGTAAGTCAATAAACTAATAATTTCAAGTGTTTGATCTTGAATAATTTTAATAAGAACCATATTGATGTATAGCTTAGGTTTTTAGCTATTCATTAATATATAGGCTAGCCTACAATTCTTCTTTGGTAACAAGATGTGAGGATTTTAGTTTTACATAATTTTACTCAATTGGATACTCGTTTTTTACCCTTGTTTACTATCAATGATAAATGTAAAGAATTTGTAAAGAACCTTCCCAGGGGATGACTTAATCTCAAGATCCATTCCAGAATGTTTTGCTTCCTAGGCTAGTTTACTATCAATGATAAATGTAAAGAAACCAATCTAGTCTAGAAACCAAACTATTCAGCCTTAAAATATACAATTGCCTGAAAAGATGTAAAGCAATAGGCTACCTGTTATGCCAAAAGAATATTCACAAAATTACAGTAGCCAAACCTCTGAAAGACTGCAATTTCTATCGTTTTTCTATTTGAATTAGGAATGGTAGCTATAGGCTTTATATTGTACGGTAAGATAGGTAGCGCTATTTAAATCTTTGCAAACCCATATATTTATTATCTGACTAAAAATAACTAACGAGCAGGTGAGCACCACCACATAGGTAAACAAATAAACAGTCAACCTCATTTTCAAAATCTCTGTGGAATTAGATAATTTTACTTGATAATTAGACCTTTTTCCTCCTCTCAATTGCTTCACACACATTAGGCAAGTGACATGGAAAGACAAGTGTATTCACTGTATGCAGCAGTATGGATGTCGTGAGGTCGTCTAGGTTATTATTGTTGACAATTCATTTTT
>JAQQPU010001701.1:27432-62933 GCA_029168905.1 Artemia sp. Kazakhstan ARC1039 | reverse complement strand
ATATATATATATATATATATATATATATATATATACGCACACGTAGCTGATTTCGGGAACCAATTTCAGCAAGGGTATATTCCACGACGAGTGATTCTAATTAATGATGCTAAAAGGCGGGGCTTCGTGACGGTTTTTCGGTGATTAATCATCATTAATTACGTTTTAGACAAGGAATGCACTAGGGCTTAAGAGCTTTAAGCATGTAATTAATCGTATTTAATGATTATCGTAAATCAATCGTAATTAACGACGATTTATCACCGAAAAACGTCATTAAGCGCCTTTTAGCATCATTAATTATAATCACTCGATGTGGAATATACCCTTGCTGAAATCGGTTCCCGAAATCAGCTACGTATGCTTAGCCCTTTATTGTATACAAAAACAAAACAACAAACTTTGGTGTACCATTTAATGGGACCCACGAAGGGCAGATATCGCTTTCATGATATTTCGACCTCAGTGTAGATTGTTATACGTAATACGTGGTAGGGGGCAAATCACCCAACGCTTCTTGTGTTCTTCTCTGGATTTCTCTAAGTAACCATTTAAGGCTGGGTGGACTTTTGGCTTGTCTTGGAGGGAAACACCACTATCCCTCACCCTAAGCCAAATAATAACAATCATCGAGACTCCAATCAGCAACACTTTGCTTGTGATTCTAGTGTGCTAACCATTCGGTCAGGACGGGACATGTTGTATGCTATCTTTTATAATTTAGTTTGTATAAATTTGAACTATAGAGATAGAATAGGTTCTATATGTTAGACCCTAGATAATTGGTGTCTATGGAGTTAACTATCAAATAGTTCGTGGTAATGAACTGTAAGTAAGGAGCAACCCAGCTCAATAGTGACCGAAACTCTAAAAAAAGGAATTTTTATTCCAATAGATACACCAAAAGAATCAGATTTTTGTGCTGATTTCAAATATATAAACTTCATCAAGTTTAGTCTTACCCGGCTAAAGCTACGCGCCTGAGGAAATTTGCCTTATTTTCGAAAAAAGGGGGAAACAACCCCTAAAAGTCATAAAACTTAATGAAAATCACACCATCAGATTCAGCGTAGCAGAGAACTCTTCTGTAGAAGTTTCAAGCTCCTATCTGCAAAAAGTGGAATTTTGTAGTTTTTGCGAGAAGAAAGATCACGGATGCGTGTTTTTTTTCCCCAGGGGTGATCGTATCGACCCGGTGGTCCTAGAATATCGCGGGAGGGCTCTTTTGAATGGAAAAAATGGAGGGCAACTAGGCCCCCTCCCATGCTCATTTTTTTCCCAATGTCACCCGATCAAAATTTTGAGATAGCCATTTTGTTGAGCATGGTCGAAAAATATAATTACTATGTTTTTGAGGATGTCTTAACCCCCCACATTCCCTGGGGGAAGGGCTGCAAGTTATGAACTTTGCCCAATGTTTACATAAACTATTGGTTATTGGGAAGTATACAGACGTTTTCAGGGGGACTTTTTCTGGTAGTGGGGGGGGGGAGTATGATCGGGGGTTACGTGGGAGCATCTTTCCCTGGAGGAAGTTTTCATGGGGGAAGGGGCATTGCTATAAAGGGGGCGCCGGATTTCCCAGCATTATTTAAAAAAACGATCAGAAATTAAATTTAAAAACAATTTTTCAACTGAAAAACTTTTCAACTGAAAACTTTTCAACATCAAAACTTTAAACGGACAGAAAGTATTACGTATATGATTGAGTTCGCCCCTTAGTCAATACCTCACTCTTTACACTAAAGTTTTTTTTTGTAGTACTTTCAAAAGAGATATTTATTCTAATTAACGGCCTTTGTGATTAAGGGGTCATTCTTAAAGAATTGGAAAAAAATTCGAACTTAAGCATAAAGAGCAAGGTATTGACTAGGAGGGCGAACCCCCCTAAAATATGTAATTAAAACATACGAATATAGAAGTTCGTTATGTAAGTTAATTCGTAAGTTACGTATATTTATTACTAATAAAAACATTCGTAAATAAAATTAAACAACTTCCGAGAAAGCCACTTAGCCCAAAAAAAAATGTAAAATTAATTTGCAAATTTCGTTTTAATTATTCAAGTACGGTGAGCCAAAATCAAAACCTGCATTAATTTAAAAACTTTCAGGAATTAAATTTTAAAAAACAAGTTTTTTTAACTGAAAGTAAGGAGCGACAATAAAACTTAAAACGAATAGAAATTATTCCGTACATGAAAGGGGCTGTCCCCTTCTCAACGCCTCGCTCTTTACGCTAAATTTTGACTCTTTCTCAAAACTCTATTTTTTAAAACAATAAAATACTTTAGCGTAAAGAGCGAGGCGTTAAGGAGAGGACAGCCCCTTTCATATACGGAATAATTTCTGTTCGTTTTAAGTTTTAATGTCGCTCCTTACTTTCAGTTAAAAAAAACTTGTTTTTTTTATTTAATAACTAACAAGGATCATGGTTAAACTTTTAGAAGATGGGTTTCTAAATATTCTGGTTGGAGTTTTCTTATTCCTTCTTTTGAGCTTATGGGCATCCCAGTCAAGACTATTTAGCCCCCTCCCAGTTTTTTTACTCCACTGCATTGAAATTAAAGTTTCATCTTTTTTTTCAGCTTTAGGTTTTCGCCATTTATTTGTGAGGTCCTATGTAGCAACGCTAACAAAAAAAAACTTCATAACATTGAAACTATCAAAGAAAAAACTTCCAATGTCGTTGTTTTCGGGTATGAATAGACCAAGGCCGTAGCCAGGGAGCTAGGGGGTTCTAACCCTCCCCCCGAGACGTTTGTCAGGCTCGTAAAAATGTAATAAAAGTGCATACAAACAAATTTTTTATATGTTTTAAAAAAAATTTTGTACTATATTCAACATTAATGTTCAGTATAAAAGTTCATAAAGGCGTATTTACATACGATGCGTCTAAACCGACACGTCAAAAGAATATAGCAAAAACTAAGACAGTAATTTTAAAGGCACTTTCGATGCAAGATTTATCAACGTCAGCACTTCACCTTAAAGTTTATTCCCTCCTATCAATCATTTATATCAATCTATTTAAGGAATAAGAAAACTCCAACCAGAATGTTTAGAAACCCATCTTCTAAAAGTCGAACCATGATCCTTGTTAGTTATTAAATAAATAAAAAAACAAGTTTTTTTACTGAAAGAAAGGAGCGACATTAAAACTTAAAATGAACAGAAATTATTCCGTAATTTATTCACACTAAAAGCAATTTTGTAATTTGGCTTATTTATTCCATCAGGAAATTTTATTATATAATTTTGCCTTACTCCGGGTAAAGAAATAATCTCACTACAAAATTTGGCTAACTTTAGCCGCTATTTTTCCTCCGTACCAAGGTCCTTCGTATAGAAAACGAATCTGCAATTGAAAATGACTACTAGCATTTACTCTTCACTCCTTTATAAATAAAAGCTCCTGTATTTGTTTCAAATGAGAATAAAATAAAAATCGAAAGGGGCATTTTTTCCCTTCGAAACGACACAAATAAAGCTGTTCTTATGAAATTTTATTATTTTAGTAACAAATTTTAATCCTTTTAATCCAAACTAATCCAATAGACTCTGAATCATACTTAATTCTAGAGTGCGTCTAACTTATTTATTTATTTAAAAACCTGCCATAAAATAAAATTAAGAAGAGGAAGCAGTAATAAAAAAAAGAAAGAAGAGAAACGATAAAAACCAAATACTTCAAAATACATGATAATGTTCATTCTTTTTGTTGTTGATGTTATGACAGATGAAAAAATACTGCTCTAAATAAGAATTGTTTTCGGAAAAGAGCAACGTTTTGGGCTTTATAAGGCTTCTTGGGGCACTAGCCTCATTCTTGCTCATGGTATTTCTTATTTGTTTTAAGCTTAACTTGATTATTTATTGTAATTTTTGTTCGTTTTGGGTTTTAATTATTTTCTGATAGATGTTTATTTTCGTTTTACGCTGGAGTTCCTATTTAACTTTATTTCCACTAGCCCTAGCTCTTTACTTTTCCTTGAAATTCTTTTTAGGTGGAAAAGTTTTTTTTTTTTTAATTAATCAGACAGACAACTAGGCGAACACTGATGTCTAAAGATGGTTTGACTTCAATAAAAATGATTTATACAAAGAAACTTACTTTTTTACAATGATAATGACGTCAACAATGTTTAATTTTCTTACAATGTTTATTGGTTTAATAGAGTATTTTTTACGAATGTAGGTTATTGCTTATTTTTTTACTTTATTTCCTTTTTGACTTTGTGGTAGCACAGTGGAATGACTTGACAACGGCTGCTTATGGATCAATCCCTGCTACAGCAAGGTTAGCCAACAGACTTGCTACTTGTCCTAGTAAAAAAGGCCTTAATAACTGAAATCTCGATTTGATTTCTTATGTACCAGCAATGTTTCGGGTGGATTTTTGCCATTTTATCCTTATTATTCTTCTCTCTTGTTAGTAGAATCCAACGCCGCACCAATATATCGGTGGCGTGCCGCCGATAAAAGACACGCCGGCGTGGGCAACAATTTATCAGTGAAAAGCACTGACAGGTACGCCACCGTTCAGTGTGTATTTAGCCTTATGTTTTTGCAGTGATTTGTTAATTTTGGTGTGCTAAGTAACCTAGCGTACCTGTAAAAGCCTGTCAATATTGATTCCTAATCAGAAATTGGAATAAGAGCTTGCACACAGAATAGACAGTGACGTATTTAAGGGGGGAAGGGGGTCTACCTCCATCACAGAAATTTCAGACGATTTTCTTAAAGAGCTTATTCTTTCACTTGCAGTAGTCCTTTTGAGTTTTCGCTGCATAGTTCGATAATTTGTTTTAGGTGGCTCATAGCAATAAAAATGTCCCCTTTATAGATCTTATTTTGCTTTTATGTATCTAGGATAGTCCACTAGTTCACTTTTAAGATCTATCTCACGTCATGAATCGTAGTTTGCCATTTCCCTGTGCTCTTTTTTTGTACTCAAGATTAACATTTTCCATCCCTGTGCTCTAGTTTTCAGCGTATTTCATTCCAAAATTTCCGTTTTTTAAATGTTAATCTTGGGATTAAGAATTATCAGTTTCCATCTTTCAAGAGACTCAGCATTCAACGAAGTGGCAAAATATTTGGAATTTAGAAGATCATGAAGTTCCGTCAGTAACATGTTTCTTCCTTATAAAACGACCTCTTAATGTCACGTATTAGTAAAGGATTTGGACTGCACGGATATATGATAGTACTAAAATAGCCCAACAGTTTTGATTCATTTCGAATTTTTCATACTGAAAACTGGGGGGATAATACCTTGAATCATTATTTTTGTTTTAAAATACAGATGAAAACCTTAGCTCCGATCAAGGGTTCTAAGTTAAGAAGGTTTGTAGGAAGCCATGAGTTCAAAGAAAATTCTCGAGTTCTTGTAACAAGGTCGCAATTTGCTTATTTAATTTAATTGCTTACTGTTCACCTTAAGCGGAAAAAGATGAAAAACAAAATAGGTCAAACCAATACAAAAGCAGTAACCTCGGTAAGCGCTTAACTTACTTTAGGTCAGAAAAATATTTTACTTTCTTAATTTTGATTAGGCTGATTTGGGGTAACTGCGAAAATACAAAGTTAATTAATTTCGTATTTTACCACATCTGTTCCAGTAAATTCAACTAGATTTGGAAAGAAGAGAGGAATAAGATAAAAATTTTCCGCGAAATTAAACCAAACCCTTAACTTTTTTATCAAATTTGCAGAACGATTTTAGATTTTGATTCGGCTTTAACTATATTTAATAGCTAGACATATTACTACGAGGCTTCCTTCGCAGAATTTATAAATTGTACTGCTTAATTTTAGACCTTCTCTCTTGGATCTTGGAGATAGTATCAAAATCAGACTGGAATTTGTGTAGCTTCGGAAATTTGGCCCAAATTTAACCAAAACTTAAAAATTTTGAGCTGCTGCCCCGTCCCTCCTTCATTATGACGCCCGTGACTGCTAGAACGGATATAAAAGCAGCCTCCACTCGCTTTTACCTTCCGCTGTTCCGCTGTTCAAATTACGGCTTCCACTGTTCAAATTTTATGTCACTCGGGGTGTTTTAAACAGATTTGAAGCTCTTGCTAAAAAAAAAAAAAAAAAAATCGGTGTCAGCCAGCGATGCGCCTCTGAAGAAAAATTGGCGACAAGCCAAGATTATTTGGCATCGATCTACGGCACACCAACGTGTTCTCTAGATATCTGCTATTGGCCACTGAAAAGAAACCCCGTACGGCCCTCGGGATCTATTTGGAAGATCAGATTATGTAAAATGTGTATTTCAAACATCTATTGTATCTATACTGCTAAACTATATATTTGTATACAGTATTTTCAGATTAAAATAGTCAATTTTTAATGAGATAATGTCGAACTTCAAAACGGATAATGTTACTAAAATTTTACTGGAACTTCACAAAATGAAATGTGTTAATTGAGGAACTTGAAATAATTTTGATTTCTAATGTTCAGAATAAATATTTGTTTAAATTGTCAAAAAAGTGATGTTCACATTTTCCTTTTTAAGTGATGTAGAAATGTTTCTATAAAACACATTGTTTTATTATCATTGTTTTATTTTCAATTAGAGAGAGACAAATGATTTCTTTCACTTTTTGTTAAAATCTTACCATAAATTAGAAACTTAATTGGATTTTAATTTTTTCTGTGGTTAAATATTTTTGCAAAAATAGAACTTTATTTTTATTTATTTACTTTGCAGATACGCAAGTTGGCTTTTATCTGGAGAGGGGGATAATAAAATACAAAACACTATTTCTGTTTTTTTTTTTCAGGAAAATATCCCTCCAGATTTCATTTTTTTTTTATCTAAAGAGGGACATTCGGAGCCTTCCAAAATGATATTTTGGGAGGCTCGGAGGAATATTTCATTTTGAGCGTAGCAGGAGCATCTGAATGATCCATGAATGAATGATCCGGAGGATCATTTCATTTTGAGCGCGGCAGGAACATCTTCAGTGGAGGCCAGACTTCATATAGAAACATGAAATAAGAAATAGAAATATGAATCTCTTTTTATATAAAATTTTTTATTCTATTTGAGCGTATACCCTAAGAACACACAACAACAAAAAAGTTCTCCTCTCTTTTTCAAAGACCCTCTTCCCTAAGGAGAAGCTTTCAAAAAAAAGGATAAAAATCCTCCTGAGCCATTAGGGCGTCGAGTCGACGTTTCAGTTGCTGGGTGTTTTTTACAGGGACAAGTAGCAAGCTTGTCGCACAACCTAGCTGCAGCAGAGATCGAACCCTGGTGCTCCGTATTGGCAAGCAGAGCATCAATCCACTCTGCTACGACAGGTCAATGAAAAGCTTTCAAAACCACTAAAATTGGAAAATAAAGTGTCTTTTAGGCCACTATCTTAGAAATATAAAACATTCTTCCCGTTTGATCTATTTCATAATATCCCCCCCCCCTCGAAGAAATAAATGTTGGTTCTACATTTTCCTATATTTTAAATAGTTTACTGTTCATTAGCTGCTCATTCTCTATTCAAATTACTAAATTTTGGCTACAAATGGGCTTGAAACTCAAAGGTAGAATACAAAATTTTGCTTTGGTATTTTTGTGAGAGAATTGAAAATCAAGTATTTTGCAGTTGGCATCAAGACATGGCTAGTTGTAGAAAAAAAACCAAGACAGATAGTCCGAGTAATTGAGATTCAAAAATGTTTAAATGGGACGGATAAATGGCAAGAGTACTTATTGGACAAGTACTTGTCCAATAAGAGAGTCATACATACTCCCTCCATTTATCCGTCCCATTTAAATATTTTTGCCTCTCGATTACTCGGACTATCTGTCTTGGCTTTTTTTCTACAATTAGCCGTATCTTGATGCCTAATGCAAAATACTTGATTTTCAATTCAATTAGGCTGAAGGGGCAAAACAATTTTAAATTAGAGGCAAGGGGATAATTTAAGCGTTGCGGAGAATGTCAATAATTTCCAAGCAAATCTTTGTACACTGATACAAACTTGCACTAATACTAAACTAGTACAAATAAGAAAAAATAAAGAATTCATTCTAAGTAAAACATTTGAAATTTACGCTAATGTGACGTAATAAACTTAAATTAAAGACTAGGAGATAATTTTTACGTCGTTGGTGAATTCAAAAGTTCCGAAGGAAATGTTTAGAAACTAATGCCAACTTATTAACAAACCCAAAAAAATTCATTGCAGGCTTTTTATTTGTTCTACGATTATACTTGCTATTTTCATAAAAATGTTTTTAAAATATAGATTTAAAATTTATTCAGTGATAATAATGAACTCTGGGGTTAATAAGAAAGTTAAAAAAAAATAGAATTTAATAGGAGGGGTAAAGAGGTAAGATTTAAAAAGACTGGAGCGGAGGATGAGTGTGCACAGCAATGGTGGCTTTAGGTGGCCTAATGCTGTAGTGAATTAGTCATAGTAGGCCACGGAGCTGTTAATGACTCAAATTACAAATAATTTTCTGAAAACAAAATAATCTACAACTGAAAAGGAAGAGTTTGGAGTCAAATTAGATCACCCCTGAAAAGAGAAATTTCAATTCGTCTTATCTTAGTTTTTTACAACAAAATAAAACTACAACTAGAAAGGATAGAAACGTTATAAATGGTTTTCTATTGAGACGAAATACTTCAACAAAAGATCCTAAAGATATCACTCCGAAAAATGAGACAGGCAATATTCAATTTGGAATTCTGCTCCTTAACAAATCGTCATTAATTTTAATTCAATTTTCGTATTTAGAAACAAAAGCATAATAACTAAATTACTAATAATCGCCTCAAAAAAGCACTTGCGATGTAACGGCTTCGTAATATGAAAAGGGCAGCTCTGAAAAAACTGAGTTTAGTTGCATTACACGGTTCTTCAATAGTCAGAGACATGTTTAAGGGTCTTTGTCAGCTTTGGAACAAAGATAAATATAAAGATCTTTATTAACCAAAATAGCAAAATCTAGTGCAAGTACACCATCTCTGCAACCAAATCAACACATTCACAGGCAAACATCACCTAAATCCATTGGGATAGACTGCATAAACACACATTATATGCTAAAGCCTTTTCATTAAAGTGCTAAGTAAAATAAAGGACAAATTATTTACAACACTTCTTGGTACTAGAGCTGAGTAAATAATTAATTGCGAGCAATTCATTTTCATATGTGGGAGTCTGTTGTTTGGTCCTTGAGTAGGGGGTTCTAAACATCGGGTAATACTTTGAGTGGCAATAACGACGACAAATGATTTAGTGCCATAAAAAGAAATATAGTAAATAGCATTGTAGGTTATCATATTGGTAAAACAGAAGCTCCTGAAGGAGGTTCTGTTTGAGGTTCCACCACGAGGAGTCGGAGAGCAAACAACTTCGTTTGAACTGGTATCTTAACCTATGTCTACAATAATCAAGGGAAGTCGAATTGGTTTGCTTCAGTATATCGTCGTTTGTTGAGTACCCGTTTACAATTATAGTATTTACAGCTAAGTTTTGTACCATCTCAATTCTGTTATTTTATTGTAATTTAGACTTTACTTGCATGGAACCTTAGTCATGACCATCAATGCCACAATTATTAAGAAAATCAGGCATATTAATCCCAGAGACAAAAGTTGAGGAAAATAAAACACAAAGAGTTATTAGTGATTTCAACACAATCTATTTACAATTCATTTGAAACCCTTTAGCCAAAAGCATTTGATTGACACTCTGTTTTAATGATAATGAAATCGTAGCTGTTAGTTTTCAATACGGGATTCCCAAAAATGACGATTTCAATGGCATACGTTTGTTTTCACTGGACACCATTTTGGAGGGGTTTCAGGCAATTTTTTGAAATTCTTATAAATTTGTTATCAAAATAACGTTTTACTATTAAAACTACTCAAAATAATATAATAAATCAATACTTATCCCACTAACCTCTGACGTCACGTCCACCCTCGTGAAACGCTTGGATTAGTAATCCTACTTATCCGGGTAAGTAATGGAACGCAGTACCAATTTCAGAAACAAAGCGGGTCAAAGAACACAAGGAAAATAATGAGATCTCCTGAGCTAACTTGAGGTCTGGCCATAGACGAGAAGTACGTTTTGTCCCCGGGCCTGGCATCTGGCATCAGAAAGGTAAATTCTAGTAACCTCATCCGTCATCTCGACAAAATTTGAATTGAAAACTTGCCATCTATCATTTTGAGAAAAGGAATAAATGAAGCAGTAAATTTAAAATAAAATAGCGAGGTCTGAATAAAGAACTACTCTGAAATCAAAGGGGTGAAAGGGCTGCACGGTTGTCCTAATTGTACTTTTTCTAGCCAATTGTCTCAGGGCTTTCTGGAGGAGAAATTGAAGTTAGGCTTATAGTAAATTTTCCAATTAACTCTTCAATGAGATAACTAAGAAATAGCCAAGGCTTATCTTCAATGAGATAACTAAGAAATAGTCAAGGCTTATCTTTAGAATCAAAATTTCATCTTGAATCTAAGTATAGGCCTAACATTCATTGGTAAATTTCTTTTTGGCCCTATAATTTAGCTAGGATGAAAGTGAAAACATCATTTGATGCCTTTCTTATGCTCTTTTATAATTCAGTAATTGCTTCTGTTGCAAATTGCATCTTGAACCCTCAAAGGGGTCCCAAAGGTATTTTATAGGCTGTGAATTAGAATATGGAAGAGCATAAAAAGATCAAATGATGTTTTCACTTTCATTCTAGCTAAAATATATTGACCACTGAAAATTTATCATGAACTTTACCACCCTCCTAATTGCAAATATATACCCTGAATTGGACAGCAAAGTTTAGAACTACAAAAATCAGCAGTATTTTTGTCAACAGCATTTGAAAAACCTGAAATTGTAAGAAAACAGTTTGAATTGAAAATTAAGTATTTTGCAGGTTAGGTTATAACTTCTTTGTGTTTTTCAAAAATGGCATCAAATGATGTTTTTACTTTCATCCTAGCTAAATTATAGGGCCATCTAGAAATTCATAGGGCCATGCATTCATTTATGTTGGAAATTAACTTTACCTATGCTCCCCCTCCCTAATGTGCAAATATAGCATATACTGTGAGTTGAGTATAGCAACTAAAATCTCTGTAGCCTAAGCTACTCTTTTCTTCAGACTGATTTAATATTTTGTCAAGATATTGGAAAATTTACTGCATATATACACTTCTGGGTACCGGTAAAGATAAAATTTGAGTTTTACTACTTTTTCTATCTTGGAAAGGGGCTAGGCTAGGAAAATAAAACTTTCAGTAATAAATCCAGGTCCAAAAACATTACCTTAATTTGCACTTCAGAAAAAAATAAGGTCCATGTTAGATTTGTTTTGGTCTATGTCAATGATGATAATTTTGAACATCATGGTGAAATGGGCCCAGTGATGTTGCATTAGTTGGCAGCTGAGTGGGATAGACTGTCTCATTTATATTTCCATGGCTTGTTGTTCTATTCTTTGTCAAGTCTAGACTTGAAAGGAGGCACTAGTGGGTGCAGTCATGGTTTTGTCTTGGAGGTTGTTCCAGTTGTTGGAAATGTGTTTGGTAAAAAGGTTTTGGCACATTCTAGTCTTCACTCTTTGCTTTGCTAGCTTCTGTGAGTGTCCTGTAGTGTTGTGTTGACCTTTATGTTTTTTGAAGAGGGTGTTGTTTGGTTTACTAATATATTTGTAGGTCAGCATCATATCCCATTTGTATTGTCTGAAGACCAGTGTTAGTAGTTTTAGGTGCTCCAGTCTCTTATCATAGGCATATTTTGCAGACCCATGATGCATTTGGTGGCACATCTTTGAACTCCTTCAGTTATTCTGGTGTCATGCTTGTAGGAAGGGGAGTTCAGACATGTTCCAAAGTCCAAGAATGACCTAACAATAGCTTTGTAAAGTCTCAGGAAGACAGTACAGAAGCAGCTGGTGATAGTGCATTTCAGCAGGCCTAGACTCAAATTAGCTTTTGACACCACTTGTTGCCAATACCCATGGAACTTCAGTTGCTCATCAACAAGTACTCCCAAGACTTGTTCTTCATGACTGGTTTGTAGCTGAATATCAGACTGTAACTTCTGTTCATGCATGGTATACTGGTGGTGAGGATTGTTATTGCCAAAATGGAGGGCACTGCATTTATTAAATGTTAAACTCAAGCAGCCATTCACTGGTTCACTTCTGGATTCTCTGGAGATCTGATTGCAGGCTTTGTTGAATGGCTGGTCCAAAAAGCTTGGAGTAATCAGTGTAAAGCATGATGTTATTTGTGGCTTCCTTTGTCATATCATTTATGTAAATAAGGAAGAGGGTGGGGCCTAGGACAGTACCCTGAGGAACTCCACTGACAATGTCACATGGTTTGGAGAATACTCTATTGCCACTATTTGTGAAAATTTGGACCTGCTGGTCTTGGTCTGTCAGGAAATTCATCACCCATTCTACTACATTATTGAGGATGTCAACTGCCAATAATTTGGCCCTAAGGCCTCTGTGGGCAGGGGCGTCCTGAGACTCATTTCATTGGGACGGGGGGGGGGGCAATTTTTGTAAATTTTACCAAATTGCTACTTAATTTATGCCAAATTTTCTGCAGAAATAAAGAATTTTGCTAAATTTGGGGCAATTTTGCTAAATTTTTGCCTTCAGCAAAAATTTTGCATGGTATTATACATAGAGGCAGTTCTACATTTATGGGTTAGTATCTGAATCTGGAATATTAGGAATAGGGTGTTATCAGTGCTTATTAGGTGTTTCAGTTACAAATAAGAGGATTTTGAGCTAAATTGGAGTTTTGATTTAAATATTGGAAATTTAAAATCAAAACAATTAAATGATCCCTGGAACAGATCTCCCTCTACCAAATTCCATGACCAAACTACAGCTGATTTAACCTATCTAGTTATAGTACAAATATCATTATAAAAAGCACTAAGTCTTAATTTCTTTTTCAATGATTTCTTTTTCATTCAAGAAATTAAATTCACTGTATATCTAATATCTACATTCTTATTCTTCATTGATTCCATTTCTGTCATATTTGCAGATGTAGAGGGTGTATAAATTCCTACTCTTAAAAGTTAAAAAAAAAAAGAGAATCTAATCTTGAACTGATAGATTTTAGCAAGTAAACGCACCTTAAATATCAGAGGAAAAAAATTGACCTGAGGAAATGTGGCAAAACAGGAAGCATAGAACATTTTTCAATTTTGCCATTAACTAGGTTCACATTTTTTCTTGATGATAAGGTAGGCTTCAAAGGCAGTATATTTTGAAAAATATTAATGGGAAGGTATTATGATGTGTAAAGGACTCCTATTTTTCTTGTTTTCCTTATGTTAAAAACAAGCATAGATTAATTAAAAAAATTATTTGCTCTAAGTAAAGAGGAAATTTGACACTTAAAACAAGCTACAGTTTTAAAGCAACTTAATAAATTATAGTTTTTTCCAACTGCCCCTCCTTGCCCCCCTCAACAACACCACTGTACCTATTGAAATTTGACAAAAAAACATTTTACCTTAATTTTCAGTCATCAGTTTCTTTTTCTCTGGTTTTAGTTTGAAAATGTAATTCCTGTTATTTGAATAGAATGCTAAGCTATATCAATGGTTTTATTTCTAAATTTAGGAAATGTTTCTGCAGATCTTAGAAACCTCACAAATTGAACAAAGTTGTGAAGCTGAGAATAGTTTTTTTGTACTTCATTTAAGCATAAGATCTATTTTGCAAGGTTTCACTTTTATAACACAAAGGTTTTTAAAGGTAATCAAAAGTCACTGTTCTCTAGAGGGAGAAAAAGTAGAGGTAGGTACTTTAAAATACCTTCTCAGAACATATTTTAGTCTGTAGAGCTATCCCTGAAAGTTTCATTTTCCTAACCTAACCTCTTTCCAAGATAGCAAAAGGTAACTAAAATAGAATTTTGCCATATATTTGCACATTAGGGTGGGGGAGGGGTAAAGTTCATTAATAATGGAAATGAATGTTAGGCTATGTACATTTAGGATGAAAATTCTTATTCCAAAGCTATGTAAATTTTGTAGCTATTTCATTAGTGAGTTAATTAGAAAATCTACCAAAATCATAATTGTTTTGTTTGTTGGATAAAAACTTTGCAAGGGAGATTCAAAAGATGTTGGCTTTAAATATTAAATTAGAAAAATATTGTAAATTTCTTGGTTCTAGTTTAGTGTTTGTCCACTCATAAGGAATCAGTATAAGATTCTGAAAACTACTTTGAAAAAATCTAAAATCTTATTTTATAATAATCTATATCATTTCTAAGAGTACTTCACTTTACTTTACTTCCCCCCCCCCCCTCCTAATGGCCAAATATACAGCCCAAATTATATATTCTCCATTTATTTTTCTGTTGTTTGATTTTGTTGATGTTGCTTATCTGCCCTTAAATTTTTATTTGAAGAAAAGAATGACATATAGAAAAATGCATAGAGAATATGTAATTTAGGCTTTATATTTGGTCATTAGTAGGGGGCTAAGGGTAAAGTAAAGTGAAATATTTTTAGATATAATATAGCCTAACTAAGTATTTTTGATTTTTTAAAAATTATTTTCAGAATTATATAGTGTTTGATTCCACTCACAAATGCACCCAATCCCCACCTGGTGGTCTTATACATAGCTCTAATTAGTATATTTCTCTGTTGTTTTGTTTGATCTGTTGATGCTTTGTTTTCTTTATGAATAGGTTTCTTAACTTGTTAAACTGTTAGACCTATACCCAATTATAAAAGATTTTCATATAGGCCAGGCTAATGTTAGACATCAGATGTTGATTAAATATTATTCATAATTGAAGATAAGAATAGAAGCAAACATGATAATGTGATTCATTGAAACATGCTATGTACCTAATATAAAGTAAGAATTTTGTTGTGTAAGGGTTTGTTTTTAGTTTTGTACAAAGCTATATCCTGGGTTATATTTGGAACCATAAACGAAGGAAGTGCATTTGCAATTGAAATTATTATTATATTAGAAAAAAGACATAAAAAAGGCAAAAAGAAAAATGTTCACCTTGTCTCTTCATCATGTTACAGAATCATGTCTTTATTTATATTCTGATACATCTTGATTGTTTCCAGAGTTGTCAGGAAATTGTCAGTATCCATCTTGAAGTCTCAATTTGTAGGCCTAAACATAAGGGTAACATTTTAGATTACTCATCATAAGGAAACATTGATAAAGTTCTAGTTGAGGGGACTCATGCTAACTTAGAAAGTAGCTAAATTTGGCAAATGAAAATTTATGAAATGAATCTAAGGCCTAAATATGCCCCAGAAAGATATTATGAAGCTACTATTCCTATTGTTAATTCTAGGGTTAATTCAAGAATATAAATGCAACACTTCTGGGGGAAGGAGAGACAAAGATAAAATTGTGTAAATGCATGAAAACATTAAATTGTAAACACTGAGATCTCTTGGGAACTGGACCCGGCCGATCCTCCACCATTTTTATGGGGGGGGGGGGGGCAGGGGGGGTCTACTTTCGGATATTCATGGAGCATGGGCTATATAATAATTTTTGCTCCACATTAATGGGGGGGCAAGTGCCCCCCTTGCCCCTTCCAAACGACGCCCCTGGAACTGGAGTCACTGCATATATCTAGGGCTGATTAAATAAGGATAAAGAAAAGAATATTGGATTGATAGAATAATTATTTATTTGTAAGATACACTGTAAAGTAGGACAAAAATAGAAGCAAACCCAAAATAGACATTTCCACAGCAATAAAAAGACACACAGCATAGAAAATTCCCTCCTCTGGTGGGAAATCCCCCCCCCTGACAAGTTCCTTATAAAAAATCCCCTTTCCAACATATCCCCCTGGAATGTTTTCCCCACACATAATGGAAAATAATGATTTTATTTTTCAGTTTCACAGTATTTTGAAAATTATGTTCGGATTATTAACTTACCCATTGTCATTGGGCATTGGTGTACAATTAGTATCCAGAAAATGTGAATAATAATTATAAGAATATTAAATGTGAAGTTGCTGAGTGGAACCTGGGTCTCTAATTTCATTCTGCATACAAATTATTTAAAACATAAAGAGGGCTGGGGGGTATTTTATGCCTAAAACTCACCAGAGTGTACTAAACAACCTCTTAAAGTTTCTTGGTGATTGGATGAACAGTGTAATAATTTATACAGGATAGATACACATAGACTACTGCTATTGCTACTAAGCTAGGCTACTCAATTTCTGGGGGCTGAATATTCCAGTGGAAATGTTACCCTGGGGGGATTTGATATATTTACTATACGAAATCCTTTTTAATTGTCTTATATTCTCTTTGCCAAATTTTTCATGTGGAGACGTTCCAGGAAAATTATCCAGGGGATTTTTTCAGCGTGTTTTGATTTCCGCTTTTAATGTTGCTCCTTACTTTCAGTTAAAAAAACTTGTTTTTTTAAAATTTAATTACTACTAAGAACTCACTGCAGCACCAAACCACACAAGAAGACTCACAAAGCGAATTCGCCTTTATTAGAGCTTGTATTATCTTATAAATTGGTATTATCTTATATCTTATCCTAACACTGCTACTACTACTTACATCTCACTGCAGCACCAAACCACACAAGAAGACTCACAAAGCGAATTCGTCTTTATTAGAACTTGTGATATTCCTTTGGAAATTGGTATTATCTTATATCTTATCCTACCACTGCTACTGCTACTTACATCTCACTGCAGCACCAAACCACACAAGAAGACTCACAAAGCGAATTCGCCTTTATTAGAGCTTGTGATAGTCCTTGGGAAATTGGTATTATCTTATATCTTATCCTACCACTGCTACTACTACTTACATCTCACTGCAGCACCAATCTGCCTGAGGCTAGCACAGTTACATTTGCTCTTTCTCCATACCAATCTATTTAAAGCGGCCCTCTTTACACCCTCACAAGAAGTTCAAATTTTTCCTTAAATCCTTCTGTACAACTTTTTCCTTCCCAATTGGGGTGATCTGCTTTTTTTGGTTCTTGATGGTTGGTCAATTAACAGGATGGTTGACAATTGCTCATCTGTAAAATGTATCCTAGCCATTTCAATCCTTTTATCATTATAGCCCTTGAAAGTAGGACAGAACCACATTTTTCTTACTGCTTACTGTTTGAAATATGATCAGTCAGGTGGGCACCCAAAATAATCCATAGACAATATCTCTGGAAAGCATCTTTGTGGGGGTCTAAAGTTCCGTGTTTGACCACCGTCATCACTATAGTTATCAGTATTCTGGTCCTGGTTTGCTGACTTATCTTCCTATTATTCTAAACCTTTTTCAAATTTTTCAACACCCAGCAATGTTAGGAAATCTGCTGTCAGTTTCTTGGGCGTCTGAATCTGGCTAATGAAATTTGAATACCTGCTCTGACAAGGACTACCATGTTTTCAGGGACTTCATAATATAGCAGAATATGCCATAATCTATCTTGCCATATCAAGTCAAAAGCCTGCTTCTAGTTGATGAAGGGTAGTAGCAGTTCTTTTGTAGACTCAATTTACTTCATTTATCATTTATGTTTCCCCTGAACGGAATGTTGGCAATTTCGTATTTTGCCCCTGAACGGATACGTTTTTGTGTGTTTTATTATCATTTATTTTTTTCCCATGAGTGATTGTATTTATCTAGTTGTCACTTGGAAAAAGATTTAATTTTTTACGCTTCTGAAGCATAAAGGTGTCAAATATACTGGTGTTTGGTATTCTAAAAATATTAAATTAAACACATTTACTTCTCAATTACAGACTCAATATACTTCTATATCAGTTGTCAAGTGGAGAAAATCTGTTCTATGGTAGAGCAGTCTTTTTGAAAACCTGCTTGGTATTCCTCTAAGACATGGTTTGTCAGAGATTTGAGATGGTCAAGAAGTATTTTTGTAAAAATCTTTGCCAGTTGGCTTGTGAAACTAATTGATCTGTAGTTTTTAGAGTCACCCTTTCTTAAAAGAGGGATGGTGGTGGCTTTTGTCCTAGATCTGTAGAAGTGACCAGTTTCCTTGACCCTTGTTTTGACTTTATGATAGATATTGACATGTGACGCCGGCAAGGGAGGCAGGGGGTCTTGGACTTCCCCTGGAAATTTGGGACTGTAAAGTAATTATAAGGAAACCAAAGGAAAAACTGCAGAACAGGGAAAAAACATGGAGAAAATGTGTGTTGCCCCATTTTTGGCTGCCTGCCAATAGATTTTGACCCTTGGTAAAGAAAATATAAGCTCTAATTTGTGACTGAGTAACCCATTTCCAGTTTTCCACAAATATTTTTTCTATATGATTTGGTTGGTGTAACAAACAAAAAAAAAACAAAAAATTAAATTCTTTCTAGTAATGAATGGTAAGTAATTAACGATCCTTGTCAATAACGAAAGTGTAAGAGCCTAACTATTGATAACATTCAATCAAAGAATCAGTTTTTATGGTGATCCTAAATATGTATTTGTTTATTAGTAATTAGTGCAGCTATTAGTACGCAAGAAAGTTAGTTTAATTATAGAAAACACGAAGAAAACAACTTAAGAAGGGTCAATTTCGGTAAAAAATATGCCGTCCACTTTTGCTTGCATTGCAAGAGTACTCATGAGCTGATATATGAAGTCACTATAATCAGAAATGTTTCCCCAAAACGGAATGCTGGCAATTTCGTATTTTCCCCCTGAACGGATACGTTTTTTTGTGTTTTATTATCATTTATTTTTTTCCCATGAGCGATTGTATTTATCTAGTTGTCACTTGGAAAAAGATTTAATTTTTTGCGCTTCTGTTGCATAAAGGTGCCAAATATATTGGTGTTTGGTATTCTAAAAATATTAAATTAAACATTTTTATTTGATTTTCTTAATTTTAGTTTTAATGTTTTACCTTGAGCAAACTACTTTGATAATGCCCACTTTTTATAAAAAATTGAGTCTAAAGGCATTAAATATTTTGGTGTTTGATAACCAAGTTCAAAACTGTCGATATTGTTAAAAAATGTCTGTCCAACGCTTTGGCATTGCTTAGCAGAACTGATTGCTGGGAGTTTATATCTTAGTTTTTGTAAGTAGGCAATTGTTTTGTATATTTCTTGTAATTAATTACTTTTTTTCATTTTTATATACTTTTACTTTAATTGACATATTTTTTCCATTGCCTTTAGGTAAATGTTTGTCTCTAAGCTTCATTAAATAAAAAAACAAACAAGTTTTTTCAACTGAAAGTAAGGAGCAACATTGAAACTGAAAACGAACAGAAATTATTGCGTATATTAGGGGGGCTGCCCCCTCCTCAACACCTCGCTCTTCACGTTACAGTTTTTCGGCCCTCTAAAAAAAGTTACTAATCGTTCTAATCAATCGACCCTTGTGTTTCAGGAGTTGTTTTTAAAGAATTGGGACAAAATTTAAACTTTAGCGTAAAGAGCGAAGTGCTGAGGAGGAGGCAATTCCCCTCATATACATAATAATTTCTATTCGTTTTAAGTTTTAATGCTGCTCCTTACTTTCAGTTGGAAAAAACTTTTTTTAATTTAATTTCTGATCGTTTTAAATAACTCCAGGATGCCTGGCTCCTCTTCCACGGAAAAATCGCCCTTTCCATAGAAATATCCTCTGAGCAATTCAATCCTGGCGAAAATTACCCTTGACATCTTTACGGCTAAAATTGAATCGGTAAAGAAAAATTAAGACATATAAAGAAATTTCGTGTAGGAATTCTGACAAATTCACCCAGTGTAAAATGTCCCCTGACAATTTCACCCCCTGGAAACTTCCCTTTCCATGGAAAATTCTCCACGTGCAAAATCCTTCCAACAGAAAATTCGTCCTCCCCTCCCCATTCGAAAAATGTATGCATACTTCCCAATAACAAATAGAACAGTAGGTAAATTGTATAACTTAAAAACCTTTTCCCTGGGGCTGTAGGGGGTAGCCTAATTTTATCTCTAAAGACATAGTTATTGGGCCTTTCAACTATGCCGAAGAAAAAAGCTATCTCAAAATTTTGATTGGACGGTTTTTTGGGGAAAAGAAGGGGCGTGGGAGGGGGCCTAGTTGCCATACTTTAGCCTGTAGACCCATCCCTGCAAGTTTCATTTCCTAACCTAACCCCTTTCCAAGATAGCGAAAAGTAGCTAAAGTATTATTGGTATTGTTCTATTAGCTGTAAGCCACGCAAGATAGATGATAAAAGAAACTAGTCAAACAGGTTCTCTCAACAGAGAAATGGATTGCAAACAGTGGTTTCGAATTGCGTTTACAATATTTAAACTTTAGTTTTTGGGGGTTTAGGGGGAAAGAAGGTACCTAGGTTAGGTTACGTATTTAATATATGCTATGCTTTACCCCCCACCCCCTAATGTGCAAATATATAACCGAATTTTGTTTCTAAACTATTAATTTTTTATCCTATTTTGTTTTATTTCATTAGCATTAACCGAACTTCACTTCTTGCATGGTTTACAGCTAAAAGAACGGTACTGTAGAATTTTACCAAACTTTTTGTTATTTATAAAAATGTACTATCTTAAACATTTTGGGAAACATAAGACACAAGTTATCAATATTATTAAACTAAATCTGAATGCCTCCTAGGCAAAATCGTCGCTTCGTCGTTTGAAGGTCTTAACATTAAATCTACTTCTGCATTATACGTTTGTAAGTAGTTAAAGGAGATGATTTCTTTTTGTTTGTCAAATTGATATTAAATCATAACATTCGAAAACAAAATAAGAGACGAATTAGGTCTTGGGAGGAGGTTTAGTTGCCCTCCAATCTTTACGGTCTCTTAAAAAGGACACTAGAACAAAAAAACAACAAATAGACACGCATCCGTGATCAGTATTCTGGCAAAAACATAAATTCCACATTTGTACAGATAGGAGATCATAACCCCCACAATAACATTTTCTGATACGCTGAATCTGAAGGTCTGATTTACATTAAGATTTATTGACTTTTTGGGGGTGTTTCTCCCTTTTTCGAAAATCAGGCTCCTTGTTTTCAAAATCCCTTTTTCTTCTGAGGCTTGGAGCCTTTGGTGGGTAGATATTAAACGTAATGAAATTTATATATTTGCAATCTGCATAAAAACTCAATTCTTATCAATTGTTATCAAAATTATATTTTTGAGTTTCGGTTACAATTGAGCTGAGTCGCTCCTTAATTCCAGTTTAACACTATGAACTGTTTGATAAAAGTTATTGGGCTAATGTCCTATATTTTAATTAATCCTGTAGCAAGCCGAGTTTTTGAAGCACGATTCATGCTATTAAAGTGTAGTATTTCTGAGTCCAGTTGAAATGTGCACCATTTTACAAAATTCTCTTTTTAGGGGAAGCTTTTGGTTCCTTTTAGTGTATGTAAAGGACTGAAATACCCTTACAGGCGTCTTCTTTTCTTCGATATATTTGCTTATGTGGTTATTCAGCGTAAGCAGCAAATTTATGCCAAAGCCAGGGAAGAATTTTTTTTAAACGCTTTTTGGGCCTCATTACAAAAATGACGTTCATCGCAAAAACATAAGTTGTTCCCATAAAAGGATTTTCGTTCTTAATTAGAAACAATTGAATTCAGAGAGCAATATATTTTCACCGTTAGCACTGTTAAGGTTAGGGTAGCATCTTAAGAAATTTTCTACCTACAGAAACTCGCAAAAAATGTATTTAAAAAAAGCGATTGTAAAAGTTAAAAGATAATTTTGTACATAAGTATCTGCGTGTTCATTTTGCAGACAAGAAAGCTCAACTTATTTCAAAGTAAAAATATATTTCCTTATTTTTATAATTATGTTTTTATGCTCACAATTCAATTAGCATTCCCCTTTTTCTGCTATAATTCAAATATTTGAATTGAGCTTATACTGAACATTTTACTTTCAATGGTCCTATAGTCAAATTTAAAATGATATTCAAGAAACTTCAAATTACTGTTGAAGTTCAAACCGTGTTGATTGATATAGCCTATTTACGGTGAAAATTACATTTTTTCTACTGAAAAGTACATAAATCTTAATAATTTCAATAATTTTTTGGAATTCAATAAGCAAGTCCCAATTCAAACAGAAAAATTGGATTTTTTTTTACTTGTTTGAATTCGAACAAAATATTTTGTTGCAAATCAATTTTTGTTTTTACAGTGCAGCTTTTCCACTTGAGACACGACACCAAAAGTGTCGTTTTTAGTGCTATTTGAACTTGATGATTGTGGAATTTATATGAAAGACGTAGATTTGTGCAATATCTTTTATAGGAGCTATAAAAGATCTACCAACGATGTTCTGGTAGCCTGCTAGTGCCACCCTTTGAGAAATAGCACAAAAAGTCCCATTTTAGTGCCATATGGCACTTGTAGATGGCAGAATTTATAAAAAGCCCGTAGATATGAGAAAAAGATTTTGAATGAGCCATTAAGAATCTCTTTATGATGTTCTGGTAGCCCGCTAGACCTGTTGAAAAAAAAACAAAAAAAAAACGGGAGACAGATCAGCGCTACCGATGCAAAAAAATAATTTCCCTTGTTGTTCAGGGAAGGTGACTGTAACTTCCCTGTACAAGGGTTTGACCATGTTGATTCCAATGGTACACTTTTCATTTTGATATGACGCCATTTTTCGAGGGGTGTGAGGTTTTTTTTCGAAATCAACATAAATTTCTTTTCGCAATAAACTTTTATTTTTAAGACGAACCGAAATAATAGTTAATGTTCCTGAGTCAGTGTCAGATGGGAATTTTTTTTTTACTAGGCAGTTTTTCTCAAAACGCGTTTTTTAACTTTTGGTTACTATGGGCTATGGTTCGCTCTTTACTAGACCAACAGTGGATACCGATATTCCCGATACGATGCATGCGATACCAATACGCACAACGCCGTTACGCGCGATATCGATACGCACGATACCACATACAGCCATTCCCCAGGGACTATGGAGGGCTATATCATCATCAAAACCATATATATTGGACCTTTGAACTATGTTAAGCAAAATGGCTATCTCCAAATTTTTATAGGACTAGTTGGGGGGGAGGGCCCCTGTAGGGGGGGGGGGGCTATTTTCCCTCCAATGTTTCTGGTCACTTAAAAAGGGCACTTACAAATTTAATTCCCTTTTGAATGAGCTATTACACACCTCTCTATGATGATCTGGTCACCCCCTAGCCCTTCTAGAAAAAAAAGAAAGAAAAAAAAAGGGAGACAGATCAGTGCTACCCATGCAAAAAAGTCATTTTCCTTGGTATTCAATGGGGGGGACTGTAATTATCCTAAAAGGGTTTTTTGGCCATGCTGATTCCAATGGTGCGCTTTTTATTTCAATTTGACGCCATTTTCAAGGGGTTTCAGGCTCTTTTTCGAGATCACCATAAATTTCTTTTCGCAATAAACTTTTACTTCTAAGATTAACCGAAACAATAGTTACCATTCCTGATTCAGTGTCAAATGGCAATTGTTTCTCACCAGGCAGTTTTTTTGAAAACAGGTTTTTCAACTTTTGGTTACTATGGGCTGTGGTTCGCTTTTTACTAGGTTGTAGCTGCCGCTGCAAAAATTATTCAACACACGGCTGTAGAGAAATACAATGTATAGTTTGGTTTTAATTGCGTATACGATATTTAAAGTTTTTTTTTTTTTGGGGGGGGGGGTACCTAGGTTAGGTTAGGTTACGTATTTAATATATGCTATGCTTTGCTCCCCACCTCACCATGGGCGTAGGCATCATCTTGTGTAGGGGGGGGGGGGCAGCTGCTTCTGTGATGGAGGGGGGAGGGATCTTACTAATACTTCCCGAGGTCCTTTGAATATAGGTCTTTAGAAACTAGTCATTCTACATTTCACTAAAACTCGGTCTTTAACATTTTCCATGTTCTACTTTTCCTGCAACAATATAAGAGACCCACTATCCTACTTCCAATTTCCAGAAAACATAAACACCACAAAAGCGATTTGACACAAATCACATTATGGTTGGATAACAGCTTCTTCTAAGAATTCAACTCAAAAGTTTACAGTTGGGCAAAATTAAATATTAAAATTGGTATAGGGGAGACCGTCCCACGTCTAGCCAAAGCAAACAGTTTCAATACAAAAACCTATGGGGTTTCTGGTGGATTATAAACGCTCTGACAGATTGCAGTGTATTTTTTTTTTAAAGTCTGACCTTAATTAATACTTTTACCAAAAATTTCAGATTGGATCAGGTTTTATGGTGATTAACTCTGGAATTTTGTTCAATTTTGTCTGAAAGCCTACGCCTTATTACGAATACTAGAAAACTCGCGTTGTAAACTCACATTGTATTCTCCTATTATTTGCCTGTTTTTGGCAGCTTCCGAGACGTGCCATCTTCACCAGTTTGCTGTTAGTATTTTTTCATCCTGTGGGATAGTGAACTCCCATGTTTGGCCACAATAACCAGGGTAAATTCGGCATGCCGTACCAGGGTGTCCAAAAGTGGGCTATGCTTGTAAAAGCTGTGTAAACAGCATATTTAAAGGTTGAAGGCAAGCTTAATACCCAAAACTGTGTTATTTCTGGCGTTGTTTAATCCTGTCAGAACAGTGGGGTGACAGTGGGTGACCCCACCCCCTTAATGTGCAAATATATAGCCCATATTTGTTTCTAAACTTTTATATAGTCATCCTATTTTATTTTATTTCATTAGCATTAACCAAACTAGCGGTGTATAAAAGAGTAGGTATACTAAAGGAGCACCTTTGCACTTTAGGGTGGGGGGGGGGTAAGCATAACATATATTAAATACGTAACCTAACCTAGGTACCTTCCCCCTCCCCCTAAACCTCAAAAAACAATCGTTTAAATATTGTAAATTCGATGAGAAACCACGCTTTGCCATCAATTTATCTAGCAAATAACCGTTTGCCTGGTTTCCTTTTACAGTCTATAGCGCCGGTTTAGTTATAATACATAAGTACCGTATTTTTTCTATAAAAATCAAAACCGATTCGTTTCCTAAGTCAGCGAAAAGAAAAAAGAACAAAGCAGAAAAAAGCGAAACTGGAATAACTAAAAATGAACCTTAAAAACAATGCAATAAAAAACTTTTGATGACTTGTTTGCGTTTATTTTAGGAATTTTCTTCATATTTATCTTGTTTATTCTAGCAAATAGCTAGAATATCTTCATATTTAGCAAATACCCGTTTGTCTGGTTTCCTTTTACAATCTATAGCGCTGGTTTAGTTATAGTGCATAAGTATCGTATTTTTTTGTAAAAATCAAAACCGATTCGTTTCCTGCGTCAGCAAAAAGTAAAAAGAACAAAGCAGAAAAAACTGAAACTGGAGTAACTAAAGATGAACCTTAAAAACTAATTAAAAGTGAAATAGAAAACTTTTGATGACTTGTTTGCGTTATATTAGGAATTCTCTTCATATATCTGTTTTTTATGTATTCTAATCAAGGTCCCATGGTGTAATGGTTAGCACTCAGGACTCTGAATCCTGCGATCCGAGTTCAAATCTCGGTGGGACCTTTATTTTACAGAAGGAATTTAGCAATCAATATAAAAAAAATTATCCTATATCAACGGGAAGGGCTGCCACCTGTGCTTTTTCCGCTAATATTTGGCCAATTCTTTTCATAAAGTATTCATTATTATTATCATTATTTACAAAACCCGTCTTCGTACAAAAGAAAATGACGGAGACTACAAAGAAAAAAAAATTAAAAAAAACACATCATGTTACTTATATAATGCAGCATTATATAATGCAGTAAATATAGCCAGTCAGTTGGTTCAATTGTTTTGTTTACCAACTCAAAAAATCTAAACTGAAATGTTTATGTTTAATTAAAATGAAATAGTACTAAATTAGTTCTTTTATTCTTGAAGAATTGAGATAAAAAATTAAATTTGTAGTGTAAAAGTTATTGGGTTTGTAGGAGGGGATGGGGGTATGACTTTTATATAAAATTACTTCAGAAAGGATTTATTTAGATTTATTTAATTTTCAAATTAAAATTGGGATATTCTAAATATTCGTGAGTTACCCTACTAAGAAGTTACTTTATGCTAAGAATTAAAAAAAAAACGGGAGGGGGTCTGAAATTTGGAAAAAAAATTCTGGTTAGAAGTCTAATTCATCAACAGACTCTTCAGACAAATCTTCTTAATCAATAGTCTGTAGGGGATGTCTTCCTTCCCCCCCCCCTCTGCGCAGGTAAGCATATGATGAGAATTATCTTTATCATGATTCATTATCATTTTATGTTCAGGATATGTGTGCAATAAGAAGGGGTCAGCACCCCCTCCTCAGCACTTACTCTCTCAGCACCCGTGTTGTATATCTAGTCAAACTATATACCTTATATGGAAGGGAGGCTAGGGAGGTAATCTCCCACCTATATTTTTCTGAAGAACCCAATAAGGGGCGTTGCTGTTACCATTCAGTATTCATTGTGTATGCTTGGTTTACGGTCCTAGAGGACCAAAAGAGGGCTCATTCGAACGGAAATCAAAATTTAGTGCCTTTTTAAGTAACCAAAAATATTTTAGGGTAACGAGCCCCCCTCCCATGCCCATTTTTCTGCAGAGATATCAGGTCAATGCTTTGAAATAGTCATTCGACTCAACATAGTTAAGATGTTCAATAACTATGCCTTTTGGGGATGACAACACCCCACATAGCCCCTGGGAAAAATGCTCTAAGTTATGCAATTTGCCTATTGTTCAAATATAATATTTTGTTATTCGAAAAATGTTTGAAAAAATTTTAAAGGAAATTTTCTGCAAGGAGAGTGTTTCCATGAGAAAAAAAGTTTTAAAGGGGAATTTTACACGGGAGGGAAGAGAATTTCCTGGCAGGATTTGAGAAACTATCAAAAACTAAATAAAAAAGCAACGTTTTTCAAGTGAAGTTATGGAACAACATTATAATTTAGGACGAACCGAAGTTATTCTGTATATGAGGGGGGCTGCCCCTTCCTTGACTCTTACTCTTTACGCTAAAGTTGTACTTTTTGTCATAATTCTTTAAAAAAGACTGCGCAAACATAAGGATCGTTGAATTTGAACGAGAATTTTTTTTTAAAGAACTTGGAAGAGTGTAGCGTAAAGAGTGACGGTTGAGGAGAAGGCAGTCCCTTCTCATATACGGAATAACTCTTCGTTTTAAGCTATAATTTTGCTCCTGACTTTCAGTTTAAAAACCTGTTTTTTAGTTTAATATTAGAGAAAACAAAACATTTTTTATTACACCAAATACCAGTTTCGTGTAGCACAACCACAGCATATAAATAATAGACAGTATGATCGTTCCCTATCTCACCCACTATAAAAAGCCGGACAGGGGTGCGAGTGCTCCGGAGAACGTAAAAAAACAAGCGACATTAGATCTTTTCACGGGTAGACAAGTCAGATTTCTCTTGAATGCGAAACTTGGCTTCAACGTTGGAAGACTAAATTTTAAAGAAACTAATTTTAAATTAATTTATTCCAATACATACATGAAAATCGGTAATTAGTAGTGCAATGTTATTATTAGATGTTTATAAGAATTACAAGTAGGTTTCGAAGTCTCGAGTTGGTTTCAAAGGCATTTTGAGAAAGTTTCTGCCAAAATACGTTCCAAGGTAATTGGACCGCTGACACATACTAACATTAGTAACCCGTTAATGAAAGAATATGTGAGAGGAGCTGTTTGTACGTACTGAGAATGAAGAGCGAGATCGTCTATGGTGAACTTACTGTTAGTTATCTTAATACAGTGAGCACAACTTACAGAGTGTGCATAATTTCTTCCTTAAAGTTAGTAGTATAATTCTTTAAAGGTTGTGTTCGTAACTTTGCAAGATGTTGGCTAGTGAACTGTGAATGGTATTTCGACTTGACGAATGTTCATCCAACCTTCTACCTTTTCTAATTCCCAAAAATGATCCCCTAAATCTTTACCCTGTTTGGTCAGTTTAAAATTTGCGCTTGTAAGTTGAATATTACGGAACTAAAAAAATACGAAAGGGACACAGTATTAGTGCTTTGTAATCGTCTGTAATTTCGTGTTACTCACAAGTATGACTGTAATATGATCCAGGTATTAAACAAAAAAATTGACAAAAATTGTGTTATTAAGTGCATACGTGTGCACAAAGGTATAAGGAGGTATCCAAAGGTATAAAAGGGTATTCCTCTTCGATCAATTTTTGTCCAAAGGAGCTTCCTCCCCTTCCTCTGAAAATCAGACAGAATACACTTTCTCTAACATAGTTTTTGTGAAAACTATCTTTGTTTGGTATAAATGTATGACCACGCCAGGTCATAAGGAGACATGTTAAGAAAGCAATTCTTACTTCATAATATGCAAAATTATCCTAGTTAACATATTTTCCAGGGGGAGCACCTTTATCCTCACTATTTTCCATGTTTTTACAGTTTTTCAATCTCATTTTTCATTTTTATGCCTAATCTCCAAATTTTGAAAATCGTTTATAAAACAAACACCCAAGAGCCATCTAGCTAATCTAAATTAACCTATATGAATATTTGCCTATTTGTATCTCTTTGGTAGATGGCAGTGATGGTGTTTAACTTTCATATATAGAGTATTTGAAAATGGGTAAATGCAGTGAAATCTGTTTATTTTTCATAATTTTGTTAAAAAAAAATTGTACAACAGTGAAAATACTGAGGATAAAGGTGCTCCCCCTGAAAAATATGTTAACTAGGATAATTTTGCATATTATGCAGTAAGAATTGTTTTCTTTAAATGTCTCCTTATGACCTGGCGTGGTCATACATTTATACCCTTTGTTTTTCAAATATAAGCCTCTTTTTCTTAGGTAGAACTGGTAAGACTTCAGATTTTCCAATGGCATTGAAACAAGTTTTTTTTGTTACGGTTGGCACCACAAAGTTTGACAAACTTATCGAAGTTGTTGAGTCTGAAGAATTCGAAAAGGTGAATTTGATTAGTTTTTTTAGAATTGCTTTTATTTATAATAAGACTGATAAGACATGCAAGAATGTGAGAATTGTCTGTGTAATTCCCCCCTCCCCTCACTACAAATATTCTCCCTGCGGATAATTAAACCCCCCACTAAAAAAACACGAAAAAAGAATTAAAAGAGACGAAAATATAGAAGTTAATACCATAGGATATTTTATACCATCATTCTACGTATATTTTGGTATATAGACCTTATCTACGATGTTAAAAGTGCTTAGGCCTGGAAATCACTTTATGCTTCCAATAATTCAGATTTTTAAATCCTTACATGAGCCAGCTTTAAACAAGGTGCAGCGTGATTGTCTTTTAGGTTTGGTTGTGGGCATGTAAGGCCATATCCAGAGGGGTAGAGGGTTGGACCCCCCCCCCCCCCTCTCCCCAAAAAATGTTTGTCCGGCTCGTAAAAACGTAACAAAAATGAATATAAACAAATTTTTGATGCATTTTTTGTAGTTTTTTGTCCTCCCTCCCTAGAAAAATCCTTTACCCTTTACCTTTACCTTTACCCACTCAAGGTAAATATATCATCATAGAATAGATTAGGGATTTTCTACATATTGTTAGTGTTTGTGCTACTGCCATTATAATCTAAAAATTTGTCCCCGCAGTTTTACATTTGAGGGGATTCTCCGGGGAGTAATCGTCTCTGTGTGAGAGTTGTTCATGGGGGGGGGGGGGATTATCCTAGAACCCTTGTGAGGGGCTCGTTGTTTGACCTCACTACCTCCACTCAAGGTAATCCCTATGAAGGTGTCATTCGAAATGTATTATGTTTAAATTAACGAAATATTAGAGCTTTATGTTCTATTAAAGTAATTAGTTGTTGAATCTAAAAAAGAATATTTAACTAAAATGATAAATGTAAACGAAATTAAACTGTTAAATAATCATCTAAGAATTTGATATTTGGGGAAATTGGAAAGATGGGGAATCATTCAAAATGCTTTTTACACAACAATATTCAGAATATTGCATATTTTAATATGTCTATCACAAAAGTGTCATCAAGAATGTATGGAGCCATGGAGGAATTTATTTTAGGGTATGACTTGATACGAGGGCTGCTATATATATTTCTGGCCTAATAATGAAAATACGCATATTTATCAACGAAAATTGTTTTATTGTTTTTCAAAATATTCTCCATCAAGCTGTTTTTGGACGACCTTCACGGAATTCGTCTTTGAGCGAGCATCGGCCACGATTGAATTCGTTGTACCAGTTTTTCACAGTGCTGTAGGATGGTGCTTCGTCGCCATACAAAGATTTAAGTTCATCGATGCACTCTAGTCGTGATAATCCACGTCGAAAGTTGTGAAAAATGATCGCACGAAAATGTTCACGAGTTAATTCCATTTTTTTGCCTCATTGATTTTTTCAAGACCCTGTAGAAGAAAAAACAATTGTCGTTAGTCAAAAAGTTCTGAGTACATTTATGCTACAAAAGTTCAAACTTTCCAATGGAAATGTCAGATTGCACCTGGCAACACTTAGTGTTGCCTAGGCCAGAAATATATATAGCAGCCCTCGTATAATTGTTTTAAAACACAATATTGTATAATTATAGGAGAATGTAAACACAATATATCTTACAAAAATATATAAAATTACGAAACTTCCGGGCTAAGAGGATCGTATCCCTTCCTTGGTCCCATTCCCTAAAAATACATGCCTAGAGGTAGCCTACAATTTAGTTTTATAAATCTTAGAAGTTATTTGAACGATTTTTATTGACAGTCAAATCCACTTTCATTTATTTCACGTAGTTTTTTCCCAAAAAATACGTAGCCTATTTGCAACTGAATGTCCAAATTTTTTTAATTTTTGTGTTCTCGACCCCCCCCCCACCAAAAAAAAATACAGAAAAAAATATAACTATATAAATCCTCCATGCCCCATTATCCCCCTGAACCCTTGCCCTCCGTGACCCGTGCACTTCGATCTACTAATTTAAAGCCAAAAATTCATTTACGTTGGTAGTAGAGCGTGAAATTGGCAGGTGCTACTCTAGCCGTAAGAGACAAGCTTGCTCTTCGTAATTTAAACTTGGAGCTTCAACTCCATAGTGACTGGGAGTGGAAATTTGTTCACATAAACAACAAGTAGAACAATAGAGATTTTTTTTTTATAAGACAGTGGAATGCAACTTTAAATGAATATTCCGACCCTATATCCAAGGGCCGTCCTCAGCAAGACAAATGAAAAAGAAAAATGAAGAATATAAAAGAACTCAAATTAAAATACAATTTTTAAAACTAAAATTTTTTCTCAAAACAGTCCTAACATCATTACTTCAGGAAAGTTCAACCATGTCCTGGTTGGGTTTTCAGTAGGTTTCTTCAGTTCCTCTCTTGTTATGGGTTAGTCAAGTCCTTGTAATGTTTACCTGCATTTATTTTGAAATATTGTACATAAACTTGATAAACTTAACAAATAGTTTATTGAAGAGACTCTTCTGCCTCTTCCACGACAGCACACAGCCCCGACCAATACGCTTACAAATCAAACCGGTACTTAGTAGATATTCTATTAATTAAATATGTTTAGTTAATAGATATTTAAATAAATCGTTCTATTATGAATAATACAATACTAGTCATGGTACTTGCGTATTATACCGACCACACTGTTGTTCTTGATCTGAGTAAAAGCGGTTTGCCTGTCTGCATTTGGAGATAATTATCTTAGTCTCAGTGAGATAAACTACTATGCAGGTACATTTTAATTAAATATTTAATATATAGAGTTGGTTAGGTGTTTAATATAATGCGTTCTAGGCGGCCTGGTTTTCATAATTCCATAATTTTGTGCTAAAGCATTATATATTCATCATATTTTGGTATATGTCATTGGGATTAACCCAACTTCACTTCTTCGGTCTGGTCGCTATAACACGTAAGTACCAGTAAACCCTTTATTAGCATAGCACAAAGAAAGGAATTTACACTAAACTCCTGCAACTATCCTTTTCCTTTCACTTGGGATTTTTTATTTCTACTCCTGCAAAACCCTGTAAAAGACTAACAAAGGAATATATATCCTTCACTGCTTGCTCCAATCTTATGATTCTTAGTGTATGGATGTCAATTTTCCCTTTCTTTTGAAACCGCTTTCTAAGGTTTACAATAAAGCTAGAAATCTCATTTAGGAGACCAATTGGTCAGGAGTTATCCCTTCACTTCAAGGCCGTACCCAGAGGGGGGGGGGGTTAGGAGGGTTGGCCCCCCCCCCGAAATGTTTTTCTGACTCGTAAAAACGTAACAAAAATGGATGTAAATAAATTTTGTATGCGTTTTTTTTAGTTTTTTTTTGTGTAACCTCCCCCCCCCCCTCCTGATTTTTTTTTTAGTAAAACCCTCCGGGAAAAAAAATCCTGGGTACAGCCTTGCTTCACTTGATCTCAAATCACTGTATATTCATTCGTGTGCATGTTTCTTTTTCTCAGCTTCATAGTGACCACCGCCGGCCCCTAAGTGTTCCGTCGTCTCAATGCAAAATAATCATACTCAAGTTTCTTTTACTCCTTCTGTCTCCTTCTGTAAGGTCAGATTGCATTCCTGCCATGGTGAGTCATATTGTGCGGAATATAATTTAAAATATATTCGATGCCACCCGATTAACTCATGCAACACTCGATGCCACCCGATTAACTCATGTCACACTCGATGCCACCCGATTAACTCATTCGTAAAAATTGTAGACAACTTTGTGTCATCTTAAATGTTTTACTTCTTCTCTTTGCTTTTTTATTTTTGTGTATGATTGATCCGGTCTGTTTAATTTATTTATGTAATTTATTTACTGTATATAACTGTTTTTCAACCGTCATTTTTTTGTAACTGACGTTTTAATTCTTATGAATTTTTTGTTTTGATTTAGTGCTTAATTTAGTTGTAAGTTTACCCCCTCCTTTATAGGCTTAGGAACCTTTGGGAAATTATTGCCATGAATTAAACACATTGAAGTGATTAGTGCTATCTATGTACGAGAATAACATTGCTGAGGTTAAGGTAGGAAATGAGGTTAGCAGCTGGTTTTGCATTAAATCAGGAGTTAAGCAGGGTTGTGTTCTATCCTCGTTTATATGGATTATTTAGATGGACTTTGTTTCAAAGAGCACAGAAAAGGCAAAGGGAGACCACGGAATCAAATGGAGAGGAAAAAGTCTCCTGGACTTAGATTATGCTGACGATTTAAGCATCCTAGATGAAAGTGTGAGCAAAATGAATCAACTTTTAGAGGTTTTGCGAGTTCAGGGTGCTAGAATAGGTTTGAAAATTAATGTTAGGAAGACTAAGTCACTAAGGCTAGGAATAAGTGAAGATGAAAAGGTGACATTGGGTAATGAAAACATTGATCAGGTGGGCAGCTTCCCTTACCTTGGTAGTATTGTTAGTAAAGATGGTGGGAGCAGTGAAGATGTTAAAAGAAGGATAGCCAAGGCTCAGGGTATTTTTTCACAGTTAAAAAAAAGTTTGGAAGAATAGGAAGATAAGTCTGCGAACCAAGATTAGAATATTAGAAGCTACAGTGATGACAGGGGTCAAATATGGCTCTGAAGCATGGGTGCTCCGAAAAGCGGATGAAGATTTGCTAGATGTTTTCCAGAGAAGTTGCTTAAGGATTGTTCTGGGAACCCGGCTGATTGACCGTATTTCAAACAATAGGCTGTACGAAAAATGTGCTTCAATACCGCTCTCTAGGGCTATAATGAAAGAAAGGTTGAGGTGGCTAGAGCACGTTGTGCGGATGAAGGATGATAGATTGCCGAAGATTGTTCTTTTCGGCCAGCCGTCTAGGGCTAAACGGAAAGCAGGTCGTTCTCGGCCGGGGATGGGAGGACGTCATAAAGAAAGATTTAAAGGAAATGGGAACTTCGTAGGAGGGTGTAAAAAGGGAGACTTTGAATAGATTGGGGTGGAGGAGGAGCGTGCTTGGCTGTGTTGGCCTCAGGCGGCTTGGTGCTGCGGTGAGTTGTTAGTAGTAATAGTATTAAATGCATGGTTAATTAATTAGGGGGAAATCTCATCATATCCGTAGTTTTCCTCGACTACCCTTTTTTTGCTAATAAAATGCTCTTTAGTTGATGAATTTCAAACTTAATCTTAATTTTGATTTATTTAGGTGTTGAAAGAAGAAAAAATCTCCAAAATTATTATCCAGTATGGAAAAGGCAAAAAACCGAATTTGGCTAATAGTTCAGAATTAGAAGTGGAAACGTACTCGTTAAAAGAGGATATCACCGAAGATTTTCGGTGTTCAGATTTGGTCATTAGTCATGCTGGTGCTGGCTCATGTCTAGAAGCCCTTGAGAGGAAGAAAAGATTAATTATTGTTGTGAATAACCAACTTATGGGCAACCACCAGATGGAACTAGCTAACAAGTTGCAAGAAAACCATAGTGCTCTTTGCTGCACGCCGAATACTCTTACAAAAACCTTAAAAAGTGCCTCTTCTTTTAAATTCAGAGCATTAGAATCCCCACAGACATTGAATTTTGTGAAATTTCTTGACTTAGTTGTATAAAAGTTGTAGTTACTCTGTCAACTGGATTCATTTGTTTATATTTACATTTAAAAGGATCAGTCACATAAGCAGTTGTTGAATGCCTATGTAAGTGGCTCAGTTTAGACTGCTTTGTCAACTGGATTTACTTATTGCTCATATTTGTATATGAAAGGATTAATCGCATAAGAAGGTGATTAGTCCCGTAGGACCTTCGGGTCTGTGCATCAGCCCTGCGAAAGTTCAAAAATTTTCTTTTAATTTCCTGAATTTTTTTTATACTCCGCTTCATTATCCAATTTTTATAGCTTACCTACACGCTTTAATTCCTCCTTGATTGCCCAGTTGCTTTTTTTATATTAAATTTAAAAAGAAAATGAAATTTGAGCAAGTTATGCCACTGGATTTACTTATCGTTCAAATGTGCATTGAAAATGATCAGTCACAGGTTAAGCACAGGTAGAGTCACACAGTAACAGGTAAGCAGATTAAGGGGGGCCTTAGGGTTGTGCTCCACCCTCTTCGAAGTCTCAAAAATTCTCTTATGATTTCCTAAATTTTTAAATTAAATATTAAATTCATACTTTTTAAAAAACAAATCTAAATTTTGGGGGAAATTATGCCACTGGATTTACTTACCGTTCAAATAGACATGCGAAAGGATTAGTCGTATAAGCAGGTGAAGGGGCCTTAGGGTCTGCGCCTCACCCTTTTCGAAGTTTAAAGAATTCTCTTTTAATTTTCTTTTTTTTTTTGTGTGTGCTTGATTCTTCCATTTTTCGAGATTGCTCGTGCCCCTTAATCCCCCCTGAATCGAAAATTGTTCTTTTTATATTAAACTAGAGTATTGGGACAGTTGTGCTGCTAATGTGAAATTTCATATTTTGACTCTTAGAGAATATAAACTGTATGTTCTATAATTTATGGGAACAAATCTCTTCTTCCTTAAGCCAGCATTGTTTCTTATGTCCCTTGTTTTTTTTTTTTTTTTTTTTTTTTTTTTTTTTTTTTTGTGAATTTTA